>JAWWEQ010006959.1:0-49354 GCA_035583055.1 Torymus tubicola
TATATTGTGTAATTCGTAGTAGATATTTGGTCTATAAATTACAATCAGCGGGCGATTAAAAGGCTAAAGATGTGACGGCCGGTGTATTGGAAAATCGACGACAATTGATATGCTGCGAGGTGAATATTATTGAGTGGAATTGATGGTGTAAATGCTGGGACGAGACTTTTATTGTAAAAGAAAGGCTCGTATTGGAAATGTGGCGAATGGTTGATAGGAAGTTGAAGGAAACTAAGAATCGGTAAAGTTTTAATATTAAATATATATACTTATTTGTATATTTCAATAAAATTAAGAGATGGTTAGTTATAGGATATTAATGTTATAAACAGTTATTAATGAGCATAATAAAAAACCCCATCAGCTCTTATACTAAAGTAAATTTTTACAATACGAGTGTCTATTAAACTCAGTAAAAGGTAAATATAATAATCATAGTGGTATAAAATCAAATAATATAATCACGATACTTACAGTTAGTTATTACAAATAATTTACATTTATTTAAAATAATTGTTATTGCTCTCCCTTATTCCTTTCTCTAACTTCTACCATCGTACGAAACATTGCTTCCACGACACCAATCCGTATAAAAAATCAAAATTCTATAAAACAAAAAGAAAGGCACAACATCGAACCTACATTTTTTCCAAAACAAAAATACACGCGTATCTCGCTCGGTCCGGTGCAAAAAGGGATTAAAATCTTCCGGAATTAAACGAAAACAAAAGATTAAAAAAAAAAAAAAAAGAAATAACAAGATCCCTCGTGTTTTCCATACACGTGCGCGAGGGAGCCAAAAAAAAAGTATATTTCCCATATAAAGGATTAAATTATACATATACCCAGGCCGATAAGCCAGTAACAGAGTAGAAGCATACAGCACTGAAAAAAAACAAACATATCGAGAAACAAAAAAGATACTCTTGTGCTTCACGTATTTCCTCCGTCCAAAAAATATATATATAACGTGAAATAAAAGGACAGAGAAAGAGTAAAACGCATGTGTCACAGAACGCGGGTTACTTTCACTATATATATATACATACACACACTGCCAGTGCTTGGCGCAGGTAATTGAAACCCGTTTCCTCCTAAATCACGGTCGAAGATCCGTTGATGATAATTTATCTCTCGTTCTCTCTCTCTCCTGAACGTGAATGAGCGAGTAACGAGTGCGGAGCGATTCACGATCGATGCTCGCATACCGCGCGCTTCTCTTTTAATTGTGAGATTTTTTACGAGCGATGATTTTTGCATTGTCGCGGTAAAGATACGTTGTAGTATATATTTAATTGTAGGTCAGTATTACAGGCACAATGGTCGAAATGACTTTTTATTTCGGACGTTGTTTTTTTGCAGTGATATAAAAATCATGTTGCTTTCGATATATATCGAAGGTGAATTTTGCAAATTTAAAGTAATATATTATTAAAGTGTTGTCGTTTGTTGTTTTTCAGCTAAGTAAACAGATGTTTATAGCGCGATATTATAGTTTCCTTTGGTTTATGACAGGTAGGTGAGTAAATCGTGTTGTGTGCGTGTATATGTGCATAGCTATAGAATACGATGATATTATGTATCATTAGTTATGGAAATCGTGTTTTCATAGCAGATATTTTATGAAAAAAAAAATTGTTATATGTCCTACGAGCATAAACATATTATGTCATTTGAAAGGTGTACACATTAACGTTCGAACCGCGCCTTAAAAGTACGATTCATCAGTTTATTAATTAAATGCCATAACCTGCACGACTATAATAATTCAATATTTAATGTCCTATTAGCAACGAAAAATATATTTATTTCTCACTCGTATATTTAACTACGCTTATTCGACGCATAATTATCACGACCGTTGAGAAAAAAAAATTCACACATATGCATAACGCGCATAGCCCTATTAACCAAAAGATAAAATACGACGCAAGCCAGCCGAAAAAAAGTCATCCCCTCGCGGCGACAGGCAATTATTTTATCTAACGCCGAGCTGTACGAAGACAACCCGAGCGCGCGCGCGTAATTACAGCGCGGACCGGAATTTCATCGTGGTATGAGACTGTGCGGGGCTAATTAAAACTTGCGCAAATGCACTTTGATTAACGTGAAAGATGCAGCCGAAGTTTGGTAAATGTGTTATATTGTCTCGCCGTGGTGTCGATGGAGACGGGAAGTTTTATTTTTTGTTAATGAAGAAGAAGAAGAGATGGTCGAGAGGGAAGTGGAAATTTTCTTTTTTAATTGCGCCCGAGACCGATGCTTTGTTGAGTGAAGTTATATGCATTGTTTTGCGGTGTGAAAAGTAGTAATCTATTATTGTTTGCACGATTTCGAGTACAAGACAATCGGTGGTATGTTGAAAAAGGGATGAATATATATTATCATAATACTGTGCAATTATAACACATTCAATTTAAAAACGACCTTGTCAACATAAGTACATCACACACAAATTCATTTCTAATAACATTCGGCCGTTTTCTACCCCTAATGAAAAATTTCATACCATCTATAACTCCAATAAAAAAAGAGCCATTAATTCACGCGTATTTCATACTCCATCATTCACTTCCCCTTTCATCGAAACTTTATTCCAGCCGATTTATCCTACAAATACTTCTTCTTCTTCTTCTTTTTTACTTCTATCCGAAAAGAGCGGCCGCGACGCAGCCTATATAAGTTTTTATCGGCGTGTAAACTGTTTATCGTCGATCGCTGCCGAAGTTTCGTGAACGCGCTTATAAACCACTACCACCATCGTCGTCGTCGCGACTGCCAGCCGTAGATTAAAATCATGTCGAAGACAAGAAGAGAGAGAAAGAAGGCTGAAGTCGTTGAAGTTTTAATCACTTTAACCGAACTTCTCCGATTTTCTCCGCGCAGACGAAATTTTCGATCAATGATACGAATAATGAGATTAATTAACGATTGCTGGCTTCTTCTTGCGAAGTGGAAAAAATTGAGCTTTGTCAAAGCGGGGGCGGTGTGGAAATGTGGTGGAGTAAAGGGATGAAATATGATTTAAAAGTATTCAATTCTATCGCTTTAATAAGTGATTTAGTAGTATTTATAAAATATTATATATTGATAAATTTGTTAACTTGTACAGTCGTCTCGGTTTTGTTAAAAAATATGATATATATAATGTTTGAATAAAAGTTACAATAACATTTTTTGTGTACAAAATACATATAGATGTTGATCAATCCTTTATTTTTTTAAAATTACAATCCTATCTCTTGTAACCACAACAACCATAAATATTTGATTACCAGACTTTTTGCAGTCCAATTTAAAGAAAGAAAAAAAAGAAAAACAAGAGGACGAAGAAATAATAAACAACAACTACACTTAAACTCTCGCCCTATAAATCATACGTGACCCCCTCCAAAACGGCAGTGTAGCCCGTAAACTTTAGAATTTCACCGTAAATTCCCCTTAATTCCCTTCCACCTTTAGCAACGCGCGCGTGAGTTTATACGCGAGAAATAAATTTCACCGCTGTTTCCTCCGCGACAGTCGCGTGACGTGACACGTCAACGTGCAACCGCACCGCGTCGTGCGATGTGTAAATATATTTACGCGTAGGTCTTTCTTTTTTTTTTACTGGTTCTTCTCCCTTTATTCCGTCAGCCTGCGAGTTGAAAAATTATTGTCGAGGATTATTTTTTTGATCTTGCACGGTTGTCGGTTATGGTACAGTTGGGATATAGAATTGTATTTTTGTCGACAATATTTGAAGAATTCTTAGGATAAGGTTGATGGATTATTCAACACAGATATTTTTTTAATCACCATGTGAATTGTTGTATGTAATACTTTAAAAGTAACGTACAGATAAAACAACATTAACAAATCCTAAAGGATACCATAACAATCACGCTACATCATTATTTTCGAATCTCTACACCATTAAATTATCCCTAGAAAACTAAAGAAAAAAAGACAACCAACTAACGACATATATCATCAAATTTCAAACGTTTCAAATTCCCATGTCTCGAAAGACGACGGAGAGTTTTGCTATCGTTGCTATATATACAGCACAAGAATTGAAAGCGCGAAAAAGGAAACAGCGAGGACAAATTGCCGCTTGTTACCAGAAATCCAGGCGCGGTATATACGGGAACTACTACTGCTGTCTTCGTTAAAATTCGATATATCGACAGGCGTCGTGTTGGTCGCACGTTCGCGTATAGCGGACAGCTCGAGAGTTGGATTTCGCTATGGCGATGGGTACGTTTTACACGTCCTGTGTTGAGGTGATACGAATGAAGGTAATATACAGAGGAAATAAAAAAAAGGAATGAGGGATAATTGCCGTGAGGGTGGTGGCAGGGGTTTAATGAATGAAAGAGTATAATGAAATGCTGCGGTTAAGGAATGAAAAAGAGATACGGTGATGAAGTATTGTCATATGGTAAAATTGTATCAGGTTATATTATATCTATATGTGTTATACATCACTTTGAACCTCATGGAATGACAAATATATTAACCTATACATTAACCATATCGACTCATCAATCCCGCGTGCACCAGGAGTACATCACCCTAATCGCCGGAGTACCAAGCGCGCCTCATTACCATAAATCACCGCGACTGCTTTCACCACTTAAAAAAGGAACGAACGAACAGACAAAGTCGATCGATAAATTTCGGCGTTATATATAATATACCTTTGTACCTCAGTGTAACGCGGAAGGAGGTCGTCAGATCCGATGACGAGGTATACGTATATATATATATTGCCTCGACAATGGACTACTTCGGTAGTCGATAATTCATTACATGGTACGTGTTGTAGATGTATATATATGGCAAAGGCGGATGGAATTATGAGGCTCACGCGCCAGGTTTTCGATTTAGCGAAAAATGATATATCGAGTGACCGAAAGGTTTCTTGTGTTCCTTTAACGAGGAAGTTGAGGATTGATTTTTAAGCTAAAAGGGTTGTTACTCTATCGACGTACATTTAAGATGATAAAAATAATAATCGCGTAAATCCATATTCTCAAATTTCCATTACGTCAAAAGACGACGTTTGCGGAACTACTGACGCTCCATCGAAAACTGATGCGCGGAGAAAATAAGAGAGAAGAAGAGACGGGAGTACGAAAACTTTTCTATATCTCGCTCCTTCTCTTGCTCGTTTAGTCATATAGAGTCTGTGGAAGTCTCTTGGGACAAGGTTGACGCGCGCAGGTGCGCGAGTCGTACGATGCGTTTGTTTGCTCTGACGCTCTATCGATAAAACTTATGATTTTTCCGGGACCGGGAAGAGGTCGTTGGCTTCTTTTCTTTCGATAGGTGAGAAAAAGGGTGGTATGGTGGTTTTCGTGGTCTTTTTTGCGGAAGGATGCTTTGGAAGGAGCGTAAAATTTGATTTTAACGGGGGTATACAGGAGAAAATTTGATTTTTGAGGTGGGAAATGGTTGTCGTTGCGGTGCAAAAGTATAGTATAGTATATTTCATTTGTAAATATCATGATAATAATTACGTATAAATCGTGCATGTAATATAAAAGAAGAATAACTGTACAAAATAATCGACAAAACATTATAACTCTATACTGTGTTTGTACAAAGATTGAATCAGTGATGTCACAGAAAGACTAGAAAATTGTGTTGCTTAGGACAATTAAATACTAAAATGCGAGAATAGAGTATATAATACACGATCATCACTTATTCGGTCAAAAGAAACATAAAATAAATCGTATGAAATGTGTATAGCTAGAACTTATAACTATCATTTGAAAGAGTTTAGCTAGTTTGAAAGCTAGAATATTCGATATGTTTCCATAAAACTCAGCTGCTCAGTTATTCGCTATTACAAAAAATAAACATACATTTGTACCGAAAACCTCCGACCTCCCACATCACTACATTTATCACGCGCCTCGATATCTCACGAAGCAAGAACAACGTAAGCGAGAATTGAAATATATACGCGTATACGAATGTCCCGTAGGAACCAGGATACCATTACTTTTTTTTCAAATTTCACTGTCCCTAAGGTATACGCAACGGCTGCGTTATAACGAATAAAATATACCCGGAGTTATACGTTCTTCCTATATATTCTTCCGATGTTTTCTCGTGATTTTTTAGAGGGCACGGAAACTGTGTTTTAGAGGTGTGGAATACGTGCTACGATGCGAGATGCAGTTATTGAAGGAATTAATTAAAGAAAGTGGTTTGCGCATAATACAAGTGTTATATTCTAAATGTATATATAAGTAGAAGAAGTGTTAATGGACGTTTCAGGTTTTTCCACGACTTTTATATATATGTGGAAAAAAAACGTTTGGCATGGTGATGGTTTATATAACTTATGTAGAAAGACAAGATGCGTATATTCAAAATTACACAGTCAATAATAAACGGCTAGGCAACATCCCATTTGAACACTGCAAATTTAGGTAATCAATCGTCGAATCATACAGATCCACCAAACATTAGAAATAGAGCCATCTATACGTACCAAGGAAACAAAAAGAATTCCTCCCTATCAAAGTCTCCGATATCATCTGGCGAAACATGACACCAACACACGGTTATTTACTTCATTGCGCAAGCGTTAATCCTCGCGCGACTTTTCCGGGCG
This sequence comes from Torymus tubicola, assembly GCA_035583055.1. Lineage (NCBI taxonomy): Eukaryota > Metazoa > Arthropoda > Insecta > Hymenoptera > Torymidae > Torymus > Torymus tubicola. The sequence goes on from JAWWEQ010006959.1 coordinate 6,614, forward strand.
ACCCACGCCCCCTCCGGGGATATTTTGCGCACGCTTGTGTAACGTCTTTCTAATTATCGAGAGATGCAAGGGGAATCGCTTAGTGAATAAATATCGCGTGTATAGAACTCGTAGAAAGTGACTAAGGACAATATTTATGACGCGCACTTTGGTATAAGAGTTTATAAGTAAAGTTTGGTTTGAAAATGTTTCTATGTTTGTCTTTGTTTGTGAATTGTTGTAAAGGAATAATAGAATCTTAATAGAAACAAAGGAACAAATGCGACTGGTTTGTTTATATAACAACCAACGATAACGAGAATACATAAGTTTGTAGACGTAAGTGTATTGCAATCACTGTCCACTTATAACAGTAAACTAATGAATCACGCACAATCAAGTGGCCTGTAAACTGAATGTTCCTCTATAATCTTGTTAAAAAAAAAGTATTAACGATTCACGCAAAAAAAGGTTTGTACTTGACAATTCATGAGTCAGTTTACTTGCTACGACATATGATGTCGATAAATGTATAGATGAGAGAGTGAGATAGTTGAACCTCATCGTAAATTGTTTACAGCTACTGCGTATAGATAAGGTTTTATCGCATAATAAAATTAATCATGTCTCTAGAAAACTTTTAAGCGCAAATTGCAGTGCAACGCCGTAAAAATTAATTTCATACCTTGTATATATATACATATACATTCGCGTAGACTACATATATTCGACTTTCAATTAGAATCAAATTCAGGCTAATTGAGCGCGTAAACTGATTGAAATGTTAAAATGTCATGATCGACCATTATATATTTTTTAATGTGTTATTATACGCTGTTATACAGAGTTAATTAAGACGCTACTTAAGAAACAGCTGTCAACTCGTTAGCAAAAAGCGTGTAGTAGTTGTATGCGCACGAAACGAAAGCAGCTGTTTATTTAACAGCTCGTGTAATGTCGTAAATTTTAAATTAATTAACTTCACAATTAGCATCATTTGAAAATCTATAATAAGAACGCCGACTGCGAAGAGCAAACGTGTCGCAGTGCAGTAGAAAATCTAGACATTTTCTTAATTATATCTTGTTTGCAATATTGAAAAGTATATACGTGGTTTATACGCGTTAAATGACATTATATATATAGTTGATGGAAAGCTACGATGTTTATAAGCAAATTAAATGGATAACTGTAAAATTAGAGAATTTTGTGTATTTTTCTTTCTTGTTTTCTACGAAATATAATAAAACAATAATATACACAATCAAATCGGTCCTCCAAACACTTGCCTCTGACCGAAACGACAATAACACCGCACCGAGAGAGTTCATCCTCCTTCGTTCTATACCATCACCATCTACCGAACGAGAGAAAAACACGCTCTGCAAAAGAAATTCCCTCGCCTTTCCATCCCGATTGAATTAGTAGTTCCTAGGCGCGCGTCGCCTTCGGTTTACGAGCCGCGCAAAAAACGCGAATATATATCGAGAGACGACGACGATTTCGTCCCGTTTACGAGTAGGCGAACTTCGTGCGGGTAAAGTGTTTTTTCTTTCGTTGCCTCGTCGTGCGGTCGGTTGAGAGGGAGGAGGGTATAAGAAATTGCGTTTGATTGCGCGAGAGGTCGACGACTTTTATTTTGAATAGCACCCTATATGAATAGGGTTGGGTTGGGTTGGGGAAGATTAGATTTCGGAAGAGATGTTTAGGCTTGCTTTTTTTTATGGTGGAGAGTGAAGGTAGTTGTGGTTGTGAGGTTTTCGAAGGTGTTTCGGTGAAATTGATGATGAGTAAAGTGAGATTTTAGGATGATGGTTTAAATTTGGACGGTAATGTAAATTTTTAAGATGAAAAATTTAGTTGTATGGATAACTACTTTGTAATAGAAAAGGGTTCCTTTGCTAGCCGATAGATGGCGAGAGCTCCTGGGTATTAAAATACGATAATAACTACGATTTTCAAGATTCAGCTCAACAGTACGTTTCACATAGGTGAAAAATAAAGAGAGCAAGAGAAACATTTTTAGTTCCAAAATACAAAAAAATTACCTTTAATTCACGCCTTAGTAAGAATCCAAGTACATTTTCCAAATTTCCACGTCTCACTCTATACCAACCTCACAAACCGCAACTTCAAACGCACCCGTCAAAAATAATAATTCTTAACCATGATCCAAAAACCCACTCACCCTCTTCACTCCCACCTTATATATAACCTCTCTATTTTTATTAATTTTTTTTCCATCCTCTGTAACTCTACAAAGCACAAAAATCTTTCGTCGCGATAATTTTTTTATTTTCACCTCGGCACGTCTACTTCTCTCTCTCGTCGCGTAAGGCTCTCGAGTCGAGGGAAAAATTTTTCTCTCTTTCCCGTCGCGCAATGCGCCACTTTTCGACGTGACCCCTTGCCAGGGATTAATTAGACGAGCTGAAGGAGCTAGATGAGAGCAAGCGTTCTGTTTTTTTTTGCACATTTCAGTTTTAGCGTCTAGGGATTTTCATGGGTTTCCGAGCGCGTAACCGAGCTCGTTTTTTTTATGTAGGTAGGAATGCGCGAGATTTTTGAATATTTACGAACGTTTCGAGGTTTTAAAGTTAAAAAAGTAAATCTGTAACATTTATTTTTGTCTATGTTTCAGTTTTTGTAAAATTCAAGCTAATCAAAGATAATTCTATTAAAGCTTATATTAGTTAAACAATGAATGAAAAAATTATGATCATTTTTAGCGTGAGAAATAAATTTAATCAATTAATAAACCTTTAATTATATTGGTAACAGCATAATTACTCAATAATTAAACTAAATCACGACTATAATAATAAAGATAACGAAATAATTATAATAATGCTACTAAGCCATTCCCAATACTATAATTATAGGTCAACATTACCATCCTATACCTAAAAAAACACTTTTTATCCGATTACCCATATAATACAATATATTACAACCTCCATTCAACAAATCCATCCTTCACTCGACACGCACCGCGTTAAAAAAACCCCTGCACCTCAATGCAAACAACGAATCCATCGGTAAAAGCTTCAACGCGAACAAAAGGCAAAAAGAAAAAAGAATCCCAACTCAGTGTACCAACAACTCGCGCGCATTCATATAAAGCGCAAAGAAGATGAAGAAGTAGAAGAAGAGGAGAAAGGAACGCGAATACGCGAGATAAACCATATATATATATATATATACCGAAGAGGTTCCACTCTCGCTTGCTCGCTATCCGCAGAGGCCAATCGAACGTCCAGCCACGTTAAGTGGACATTAAAGTCATCGTCGTTGTCGAGAGGGACGAAGAGGAAGAAAAAAAACGACGAGTAGTAGCCGTTGTCGCCTCACTACTCGCTTTCTCTCGTTGGCGTCCCTTTTCCTCGGGCCGCCGCGTGTTATCGCCTCGTCGTTCGACTTTTATGATATGCGCATACAAGCGAGAAAGAGAGATGAAGAGAGAGAGAGAGAGTTGTTTGCGAGTGGCCCTTTATGAGGATGGGTATATAGGAGAAAGAAAAGTTCGCTCTCTCTCTCTCTCACTTAAGTTATATATGCGTAATTGGCCGTATACTCGCGTTTTATTTGAGGTTCAGGTGTATGTATGTATCTATAGTTCTAATTCTATGGTTAGTTGAGTTTGTAGGTTTGTTAATGTTTGTTTGGAGGTTTGGATAATATGTTTGGATTGATAACTTTTGCTAAACTACTTCCGGATTAGTAGTAATGATATGCGCTACGTTGGATTTGTTAATAATATAGTGTTGGGGATATTGCAGAGTAATAAACGTATATTACATTAATATTTCTGCATTTTCGAAACAAACAATAACTGCATGCATTAACAACGTCGGCGTTTCTTTATAAAGAGAAAATCGCAATAACAGTGTCGATTATCATAGCGTCGAATATCACCAAAGGATTTGCCAGTTATAGCTAATAAGGTACGTAATTAGTTTCCAAATAAGTGCCAATCGTGAAACCCCATCGTTGAATAAAAAAGAAAAAAAAAGTATGCATTTAACGACCGCACCATCGTTACATGATTATCAAGGAAACACTCATGTCATTTGAATGGACGCGCGCATCGGAAAAAGTATATTCTCGAAAATTGAGCGACACCCGATACCTATAACCACCTGCTGTTTACTCTCGCGATTTCTAATGGCGTAAAAGTTTAATACCGCGCAGTGTGTGTCACATAAAATTTGCCATACGCGTTATGTATCAATTACCCGGTCTGTTGAGTGTAGAGGATTATTGAAGAAGAAAAAAAAACACGTCACGATAAGGAAAATGGGTATACTGATTTACAGCTATATCAAAGATGTCTCGGTTACATCGCGATGAAAGCGTGTGGCAAGGATTTTGCATGTTTTTAGTATATACTCTTTCCAAGTGAGAGAATCTTAATGAGACTTTTTATGAAGAGAAAAATATTCGACGTTATACGTAGTTTTCTATAACTAATGATGGAAAATTATAATGTAATCTATAATGTAGAATATCGCAATTTATGTTTCTTTCTCATCTGTCGTATATGCAAGGCTTCAAAATTTGTTTTCTGATGAAAACTGCAATATTTGGAAATCACAGTATTGAAAGTGATATAATTGTTGAGGATTCCACAATATATTGGATTCTGAATCCTACATATATTGGCTTTGTATATTCAGTTCTAACAATTTTTACTCGGAAAGTAAAATATTTATTAAAATTTTTGTATTGCCATGTATGATAAATCAATATTAATCCATAATACTAAACAATTTTGAATACGTTAAAGTCGTTTACATTCCTTCAAAACGGCCCTCACATTCTCTAACCATTCTACCATTCCTTCTTCAAGAAACAAAAAAAGAATTGAACCATCACCACAGCAACTATATACACACACACACTCCCACAGGCAAACGCATCATCATCCTGTCCGTCGTCTGAGCCGTCGTCACTCGCGTAGAGTCCACCCACTCCACATCTTCCACGGTCCTTCAGCCTTCAGCGTTCAGCTCTCGCGTGTATATATACACACGTCGACTCCTTTGAGCCGTGCGCTTACTCTGTCGTGTCTACCCCCTTCGGATATTTGCCAACGAGAAAGACAGCAAGAGAGAGAGCTAGAGCCAGCGAGAGCAGTAGCTTTGTTTCTCTCTCCGTCAGGCTAATGGCGCGTGCCGTGCGCATCGTACAAAGGACATACACTGTAGTAGTAGTCGTACCAGCCGTCGTCGCGTGTTTATTTTTAATTTGACTGTGGTCAAGGAAACAACGACCTTATACGAAGGCCCGCATAGTCCCGCAGGCACGTGAGATGATGTGCGACAGGGGGTGGAGACGACGACGACGACGACTTTGTTGAGGATTTGAATTTGACATCGTAGGGGTTCTCTCGTTTTTTTTTTTGGAGGCTGATGTGGCCTGGATGAGTTGTTAATGATCCGTTGTGTTGTTTCATGAGATTTGCTAATCCGCGATTGTTTTGTTTGACAAAGAATGCTTGAGTTGGACTGTGAATGGGTAATAGGGGGAATGTGATACAATGAACTAGGATTGGTGTGGAGTGGGTTGAAAGTAATTATTCATCTAATATTTACGATGTTTAGGTTGGTAGAGCAAACAATGGACTAAATTTATAAGAGGTTAAAGGAGTAGGATCATTGGGTTGGTAAGTGAAGTGATATTTTGGGCAATAAAGAAAGTAACAATTTTGCTTAATATTTTGATAGATAAAAAATATGACTTATTGCTAAAACTGTAAAGAAAATAACGATATGTTTTGTAACACATGTTATCGATGAATTTTACCACATTTTAACCGTAACATAAAGCAAGAAATCAAAGAACGTAATTAGAACTAATGACATTACATGACAAAAAATAGCAGATGCTTAAATTGAGGAACCATTAAATTTTTTAAATAACAAATTTTATACGACTAATTTGTTGACTAGCAGAAAAGAAAAAAAAATCTCCGGCTGTCTCTGAATATTAGTCTAACAACAATCTGTCTATAGATGGAAGCCCAATATGAAAAAGAAGAGAAAAATGTTACTTTATTACTGAACGTTTTAAAATGTTTTTGAATAATAAATTAAATATGAAGAAGAAATGCAATTGTGTTTTATGTATTACACATACTTTACTGTTTATATCTACATAAAATTTTTTTATATTTTATTATTACTTAAACATCAATAAATACATGATCAAATGAATAAATAAGTTTGGTTACAATTTTCGCCGTAAAAGACATAAAAAATGATAATTATTTAGTTTCACTTAAACTTTTTGTTAAGCTCATCAATAATTCAAAATAATACACAATATCTCATTACAATATCTTTTCTATCACCAAAACATCAATTTTCAAACCACTAGTCTCTATTACCCAACGAAAAGGCAGTGAATAACGTTGAAATTTTTACATACAACTTGACATGATCCTCGAACCCAACTCACCTCTGACTTTCTCCCAAAGGAAAGGGCAGCAAACCAACAGGGAAAACCGAAGACCCCGTCGTGTAGACAAGAGGATTTGTCAAGCTGGACGACAAGGGGAGCGCAGGTTTTCGGTAAGGTTGACGGCAACCTCCACTCAGGACATTACAATTTCAAATCGTCAACCGACCAATGAATTAAAGATCCGCGCGAAAGTATAGAGAGAGAGAGGAAGAAAAAAAAGGTGAAGAGAGATGATGGAAGTGCGATAAGTTGAGCAATGAGTGTGTCATTGTTTTAGTTAACGATGGTTTTGTCGGCATAAGATGGAGATTGGTATATTAATGGCTGGTTCGACGAGACTTCCTTATAGGTTTGCTAACTTTCTGACTGGATAAAACGTGGATATATAGTCAATGTCGTAAAACAAACTTGTGGTGTCGTTGAATTTTGCAGTAGTATGAGAGTGTTGACTTTTCTATCAATGCTTTCTTTGAAAAGATTTATGAAGTCTCTGCATTAGAAGATGACCATTTTGATGTGTTAACAATGATAATTCTCCATTATATCTATATATAAACAAATACCGAATCTTATACTATTCCAAAATTTTTCAAACCAAACCTTGAAACAACGATAAAAAATTATATCTGACAACGAAAATCAATTAATTTACATCAACCAAGCCTATTTTTGTTTCTATGAAAAAAAACTCTGCGCAAAGTTGTGACACATGCTATACATACTTCGTCATTCTCTCCGCCTCGTTTTCATCCTTGACACTGAATTTGCATTTCTCTGATTCACCGTCTTTGGCCCGCGTATCAGCCACGGCCAGTTTCGATCGCCATTAAGGTTTAACGGGTCTATTGTTCTAAATTGAACCGTTTTCGACGGCTCAAAATAGCCGCACAGTATGTCGCGCGCGATCAATCGTTAATTGCGTGATCGTGTGTAAAAGTGACTGATGGTTAGAACGAACGGACTGCGATAATGTATATATATGTGTGTGTGTGTGTTCTCTAGTTTATCTTTGTTCTTTTTGATTGAAATAGTAGCGGAAACTATAATAGCTAAAATTCGATCTATTTTGATCGTGATTCTTTTAACGTTTAAATTACGTTTATCACATTAGTGGTTGACTTGATTTGGCTATAGATGCAAGTTTAGTTTTACTTTTCTATTTATATACTTAGACAATAAAATATTTATAAATAATACTTTTCCCATACAAGTGTTTTCAATGTATTTGATTATTAACGCTGCTTTTTTTGAATAATTATTGAAACAAGTCTTTATCTATGAAAGTAATTTTCACATTCGGTCATACGCAATTTGTGGAGGTAAATAAAATAAAATCATGTTGGAAGAATACAAATTAATAGCTTATTACACATCTGATATGATACATATTTAGTCATTAATTTCATGCCACCAATAATTTATTTAAAATCCAGGAAAACAATTACATCAATATTTCGCAAAAAAAATCATATTATGTTACCGGAAGAATCTACCAAATATTAATAGATATCCGAAATCTGATTCTATACCTTCATAGATAATTTCATCATTCTAATTTCCTCTACTTTACTATCCTTATCCAATGTTCACAATGCCATTAAAAATTAAACAACTAAAAAACACAAGTTTTCCACCCAATTAAAAATACATTCACAGACGACGACCTTCCCCAAACCTCTCACACCACCCAAGGTAGAACTACCTTCCCATATACCATTGACCGATCCATTCCCCAACCGCGCAACAAATCAACCCCAAGTCAATCCCTCCCCCTCTTTTCACCGCCAACCGAAATTCCATCTTCATCAATCTCTCGTTCTCTCCCTCTCCCCGTTACAAACTCGAGCCAAAAACACATACCAACCAGCCTTACTACGTACCCTATACTAAAAGTAGGGTGAAGTGGTGGGAGTAAGGGGAACAGAGAGAGAGAGAGAGAGAAACGTCGCGCGCATGCAAAGCAGCAGCCGGGATATTTAGATTTTGGCTTGCTGGCTGGCTTGCTGCCTATTGACCGACTGCCGCCCCGCATTGCAGTTGACCCGTTACGCGCCCGCGTCTGTCTGCATTAGCATTTTTTTGCATAAAGTGTCTTCGCTTCGACGCCTCGATGTTGTTCGTTCTTTTAGCTATTCTTTTTCTTTTTTTCCCACGCGGTAAGGTCTCTAGCCACGCGGTCGTTGGAGAGGGTAGATTTTGGTTGTTAAATTGTGGGGGGTTAAGAAAAATGAAATTTGATGATTATATATACTAGCATTTTTTTTAGGACTAAAAAGTATTGACTTTCGTAAAGATGAAAGTAAAGTAGTATTAAATATAGTTTTGATTAGTGGAATTTAATAAATTGTCATTACTTTGATTTTGCTCACCAACATTTCTTTTCTCAAACAGGAATCAAGTGTAAAAGACCGTTACATACCTGAAACAAACAAAAAACACCAATTCATAAGTATAATAAATTCTAAAAATGATTATAATTTATACGTATCAACTACTATCAACCAATATCGAAATTAAACCTTACACATACAACGCACACACACACACATACACTACGTGTCTATGAATTCTCCAAGCTCCCGAAAAATTTCGCGTTATATATACGACGTACAGTGGCTTCGTATAGCCGCGGCGTAACAGCTGTCCGGAAAAAGGCAGCGCGAGCACGATTTGCATTCCCCGCGGAATCCCCAGCGCGTATCTCTCAGAGAGATCAGTGCTTGTACGCGTATATGTATGTATATATATACGTGTACGTCCACTATCCATGCAAATGTGGTACGACGTCGCACCCCCCGACGGACGCAATTAGACTCGAACGCGTGTGGTTTTCTTTTTTTTTTGGGACCGATGTGCATGGTATGTAGGGCGTAACGAATTTTCGTTGCGCTGTAGAGGATAGAATTTGGTAGGTGGGGAATGGGTGTAAGAGGGATGTAAGTGGCTTGCGGGTCAGATTTATTGAATTTTACGTGCATTGAAATACGTGTATTTCGATGATAAGTGTCTGTGATGTTATATGTGGTTATGCATGAGCAATTGGGTTATTTAACTAGATGGGAAAATAAATTCGTTGAAGATCGAAATTTATGTTGACGAAAAGTAGATAGAAAGATTTTAAGTTATAATAAATTAATAAATTTGAAGCATTAATTCATGAAGAATTGATTGATTTAAGTTTAGTTATTTTTACAGTTAATAAAAATGAAATATATGAATGCCAATTTTAAACCTAATATGCCGTTTTATTGTTGTTTTTCTGTCGCGTTCATAACAAAACTGAATAATCGAAATACATTTATTTAATATGTTTGTGTCGATTTTATAGTCTTTATGGGGTTTTCCACACAATTTAAATATTCAAGCATAATAAATAAATTTCTTCAACAACTAATGCATTTTCAATAGATAAAAGTAATTTACTTGTAGACCTTCATACATTATTATACACTAACGATTTACAATCCTTTTTAAAATTACATAAAAAAAAGACAGAAGGCAACCAGCGAAAACCCCCAAAATCTAAAAGTTCTCTTCCACTACGTACATTTCCTTCTCTATACTCCCTTCAAAAGCAAAAACGAATTCGCGCACACATACGCAAAGAGTCTCGTTACCACATGCGGGAAAAGATCGCGAGAAAGAAAATGGAAAGGACGACGATCCTATGCCTTTGTCGCCGTCTATACGATCCTACTTTTTCCCCTCACGATCGAAGAAACGGCCTTCGAGAGAAAGAGACAGACAGAGAGAGAACGTGCGAGTGTAAAAATAAATTGCCACGCGATATGCGCGCATGTCGGTGTGTGAAAAAGAAGAGTTCGAATTCGTGGTCGGATGCGCGTATAGCGGGATTTTGACGGAGTGTTATGGGAAGTTTTTAGTGCAATGGGGAGGATGCTTTTCTGAAAATTTGGAAAAATTGGTACAGCCGAGAGTAAGAGTTTAGTTCCGTCCTGTTGGCGCAAATGGTTTTCTGGTGCGCCATGAGGGTTATTGAATATTTGGTCGGTTATTTTTAGGAGTGAGGTATCTTTCACTTATGTGTAGTAAAAGTGTCATTGTTGTATGGTTGAAAAATACAAAGGTAAACCTATATTGGAATATTTACGGTGATAAATCAAATTAATTTTAGTTGTATCTTAATGGATAGAGGAACTGTTATTAATTTGCATTGACTAATATCCTAACAATAATATTATCTCTATTCCTTTAATACAAAAGAACCAAAGCATTATGATTCTTCATATCCATTTTTCTCACCCAACCATGTCATTTTTTTCCACACATCGATCCCTACTTTTTCCACGACGACACCTCACAGCTACCCAAGCCCCAAAATACACGGAACATTTCACAGAACGGTATCATCTTCAATTCTCCTCCAACACAATATACTGCATCCATTTCTCATCCATCCATCCATCCCACATTTCGGTAATCCATTGAAAGGCAATATCCCCCAACTCATAAAGGACACCTGCACCGCGACTCGAAAAGCTTCTTATTGTGAAGAGCCCTGCCAGGGTCATTCTATGCAAATTTCAAAGTAGAGGATATCTTTCGCATTGCCAACTACCTTCGACTGTAGGATTTATCTCGAGTTCAATTTCGTCGGGACAATGTGCCGAGAGAGGAGCTTTTTTTGCGATCGAGAGTAAATGTTGCGTTGAGAATAGTGAAAATATGAAGGTCTGTGCGGTGTGGGTTTTTATGAATAATGTGGAATTTATCATAGCACATATGGGAGAAATTTATGAGCATGGGTTATAGGGATAAAATCAATCTCATATATGCAAAGAAAGAGCTTACAATGAAATTCACAATTTTTATACGAGTATTTTTTTAATATTTTTAGATCGTTTGAAAAAAAAAGTTAACCTCTTTCCACAGCTTCTCAAATCCCCATAACAGTACCACTTTCAACAACGCCAGTCGCTATAAACCCCTTCTCCATAGCTGTTTCCTCAACGGCTCTTAACCACCATCGAGAAAACGCAGAAAACAAAACCACCATAGTGGTCCATCCCCTCTTCCACTCTTGGTACTCGATAAAACTGATGCGACGGAAAAGTCTTTTTCCCCCTCTCTCTCTCTCGCAACGGGCGATAAAACCAAGTTATAACCAATTTATCGAGCGCAGCGATTAAAAGTTCGCGTCTTTGATTGATTGCTCATTCGCGAGCTTTATTTTTTTTGTCGCGCGAGGTTTTACGAGAGTAGCGTGGGGCTACGTTGGCCTTATGATGAAGTTTACAACGTTGGTGGTGGTGGTGACCTGTCGCGCGTGCGCTGACGTTCAAAATTAATCGCCGGTAGGTAAATGGCAGAGGCTGGCAGAGTACGAAAGTTGCGGGTATGTACGTCGCTGTGACGTGGAGGCGTTGAGAGAGAGAGGGAATGGGGAAGAGGTGAATTGAAGCTGTAACTTTTGCTGGATTGGGGTTAGAGGGATGAGGGGGTTGTAAAAATTTGAACGCAGAGAATATATGTACTTTGATGTATTATAAAGATTATAGAAGAGAGCTGATGGGATTTATTGAGAGGATGTATATATGTATACATATATATGTATATGTTTGGTGAAAACGTTCGTGCCCCGTATTTTTTTTTATTTTTACGCTAGGGAAAAATCAATCTCTGTTATACTGTGGTTTTGCTTTTTTTTCATGTATTCATTAACCAAAAAAAAGGAAAAAAAAAACATTGAAGCAAAAATATTTTGGTCTTTTTGAGCACGTACTGCACCACGCTACAATATTCCTTGTCAACATCGGCCACCAATAACCATTTCAATAAAAAAAAAAAAAAAAAGAAGAGTACAAATGCATACTATTATTCCATCAATTACCTATACACTCCAATCAATAACCCTCATATTAAACCACAACAAAATCTCCAGCCTCGTTTTCCTACATCCGATCGCACTTCTTCTCGTTTCTTTTCCCTCCATATCGTCTTGTGGCACTATACTCCTCTCCCTTCACGACCTCCTTATTTTTATTTGATAATCCTACGCCTCGCTCGAGCGCCGCGTAAAATGGGATTAAACTTTTATCGTCAACTGTTCCCTCCTTCTCACATCTCGCTTCTCTGGCACGTATTCCTACACCCCCGTATATACATATAAAACGAGCGGTCGTCGCGTTTCGCGCTTTTGTTCGGTCGAGGTGATTAGATACGAAGTGTGTCGGTGCGATGGGTATGTATGTAGCGATGATGCGTTATTGGTCGCGAGGTGTAAAAATTTTAATGTGGTTGGTTGGAGCTTGTCGTTGATGTGATGTGTGAATTGAAAAATATTGAAATAATGGAACGTTTAGGTGATGTAGTTCGTTATTTGAGAACAAAGTAGAGGAATATTTTTACCGAACATGCGATGCATATGTTTGAAACTGAAAAAATGAATTATCGAACAGACAAGAGTGAAAAAAAATTTACTCCGTGAATATAAAAAAATCCTATATTCTACGTGCTCAATCTCGTTTTTCCAAAACAAAGCGTACATTTTTTTTATTACGACCAGTATAAACAATATGTTATTTTTCCCGCGTATAACGTGAATATTGTTTTTCCAACGCTCATTACGCAATTGTATACTATCAATACTATCTATGTTCGAGCGATGCGTCATAGTTATAGTTAGCTGCAAGCGGTTGTAACTTAGAGAACACCAATGTTTGCGAGAGCGAACAGTGCTGGATTTTCATCCTAAAAATCAGTAATTCAAAAGCCTCGTCATGACTTTAACGAGCCATGAGGTTGTATGGAATAACTTTTGATTCCATATATATGCATGTATACATAAATCCGCTTAAGATCAGTTAAAACCGCACTGGGTATAAAATGCCAAAGCTGCTTTCAGCAACTTTCGAGAGGAAGAAAAAATGCCCGGATATTACAGACACCGTGAAACTTCAACTGTTTTAAACGTCTTTATTCCTATTTTTCTATCTAAACTTTTACGCAAGTAGAATTTCGCGGGATCCCCAACTGTTTATCGGACCGTAGCAGAGGAATGGATTACCACTTGTAACAGCGGTGGTGTAGAAATTTTATTACCGCATAAATTGGCCGAAAGAGGGTAGTTTTTAGGCGATTTTAGTACGACTGGTATATCAGAGTTTTACGGCTGGTCGAAAGACGAGTTTATCAAGTTTATCGAGTTGACGAAAGGTTTTGTTAGACATAAGGTTAAAAATGTAATAATACGGTACGAGTGTTACATTCTATATTAACAGTGTGATAAATTTTGCATAAAGTGTAGTTTCGCACTTACAAAAACAGCTTCTTTTCTATTTACTTGATTTTCCTGACAACAACACCGCAAAAATACACTCGTCTTTCGACCTACTTTTTACCTAACATTTTCCAATATATATACACTTCGAATGTACACCATCCATCCGCATCCTAGACTCACATGTCTCTCTCTCCAGTACAAGAACCTTGCCGACGCGCTACACGAGATCACCATTACTTCTCAACGCGTCTCTCTGCCTAAGATTGATGCCAGGTGCTGCTGTCGCAGACTCGGTCCCTCCCGTTAATTAAACTTATCGCAGGATTTCCCCGTTTGTTTATTCAGCCGAGGGCTGGATTGGTTTAGCCCAAGCGCTCGGGTACATATCGCCTAAATTACATCGTCCGCCGGCGGCTTCCGCGTTAGAACGATGATGACGTGGAGAAGAGAGAGAGAGAGAGAGAGAGGTTGTTGCCTCTGTGATGGTGACGAGGGCGACGTTGTGTTGTCTTGGAAGGGGTTTTTTGGGGAGGAGGAGTAAGGGTGTGGAGGTCGGAAAGTCGTAATTGGTTGTGGAAGTGGATTTATTAATGGATTTTATTAGTAAAGGTAATCTTTGTTACTTTTGGTTTTTGTTTTCATGTTTGGACTACCGGAAAACCTAAATAATACAGGTTGTACGTGTGATTAGAACTTTGCATAGGATGTAAATGAGATATAAGCGTGCAACATTTAGGAATTTTCTAAGAGAGCAAAGAAAAAAAGAAAAGGGTTCATTTTCATTTTAAGAAAAAAAAAAAGTAAATATTGCCAATCGAATAGATATACTGTTGATTACAGAGTATTTCTGTTTATTACTCAGAGAGTAAGAAAATCATCTTAATCGTGTAACAATGCATTAACACATTTTGTTTAAAAAAAGCATCAAACCAGCAGCAGTATTAAAAATCTGAGAACACAATTAGAAACCAGACATCGCAATTAATATTTAACCTCTACCGCAATCGTCTGCCAAATACCGTCGAATAATTATCAAATCTCCTGATAACCTCCGCTGAAACAAAATACATATTTCCAGCATGAAATCCGATCATAATATACCGACCAATAACCTCCAACGTACATAACGCATCATCCATAACCCCTTTCTATCCGTAACCGGCGAAACAACAACAACAACAAAAACCACCAGCAGCTCCGTAATTACGCGAAAAGCCTGGGCGAACGCAAGTAATTAAAGGATGAAAATTCAACGTCGAAGCGGTACACACAGCAACGCTGCTGCTCGCTTTCTCGCGATTTAGCTGAGCGCGCAAGCGATTTTTATTTTTCTTTTTTTTTTATTTCCAACCTCGCACGCGTCGCTGGTATATATGTATATATATCCTTCGCGCGCGACTCCGCGGAATTAACGCAATTAAACTTGCCCGAGGCTAACTCACGTTTTTTTCTCTCGCTGTATACACGCGCAGAGGCCTTTTTTCGGGCGCGCGTTTTCAAGAACGTTTATGCAATTTAGCGCCTCGTTACATCGCGCCACTGCCGACGCCGACGCCCACCGAGCCTTCGTTAATTTATTTATTCGGCATTTTTGCGCGCCGAGAGTTCGTTAAGAGCTTTTGATGTGAGCACACGCGGTGATGGTGGTGGTAGTGATGGTGGGAACGAGGAACGAGAGAAAGAGAGAGAAAAAGCTTTTTTTTCGAGGTTCTTTGACGGCCGGTGAGTTGATACTTTTTTTTCACAGGATTTTTGGAGGTTGATGTGTTGTTGCAAGGTTTGAGGGAGTGAATCTTTTAATGACGGTAACTAAGCTTTCAAAGTGTTCACGGGTAGGAAACGCGTGCTTTTTCACTGTCGAAGTGAAAGCTCATAAAAACGTATTTATTGTAAACATGGATTATATAATAATAATCATCTTCCAGTTCCAACAATCCTTCACCTGGATAAAATTCTCGCATTGTAACATTTCCTTTTCAATACCAGCCATAACGACATGTACATCTCTTCAATCGCCGCAGCACTTTCAATTTTCACTTTCCATTAGCGCGCAACAACACCATGTCGGCAAATTATTAATCGCTATATACACAAACGCTTCGAATTGACGGAACAGCTTACTCGCCCGAAAAACACGCCAACTTCATCTGCACCTATACCCTCCAACCTCTACCAAAAGCAACAACAAAAAAAGAGAGAAAACGTTCGTATATATACTACGCGCGAATATAGAGTTGCTATCGTTCGCGCATTTATTTACTTACACGCGTGCGGCGTTTAATTAAAAAGCTTCACCTCCTCTCTCTCTCTCTCCCTTATCCAAATATTTATTCCGCATTTTAATAAAAGCTCCGAGCGTACATACACATACACACAAGAAACAACAATATCGTATACGGATATAAATGTTTCGAGCGCGCTTCTTCGTCGTCGTCGTAGTCGTGTCGCATTCGTTGTCCCCCATGGGAGACCAGAAAGTACGCGTACACGGTGATTTATTGCGCGGGATTTTTAATATCGTTTGAAGGCGCGTTCTCTCACGTGGGAGACGAACGAAGAGGATATAGGGAGAGGTTGGGTTGGGTTGTCGATATACGTTGCAAGGTAGTGTGTATGTTTTTTTTTTTGGTGAGGGTAGAAACGGGTAAGAGGGGGTTACGAGCGAGGGTACGACTGGTGATTTTACGTGTGTTTTAGGGAAATATGTACGGTTCGTAGGAGAATGAAGAGAGATTGTACTAATGAAATGTGCGAAATTTATTGTTTAGTGCGGTGATTTTTACACTTTGTGTTTTGTAAATAGTTAATTTGTTTTTTACTAAGTTGGTAACCTTCGTGATAATATATTTGTAAGCCCAATCTTTTATCTCAATATAAAAATTAAATGCTTGAGCATTTAATTTTTATATTGAGATGCTTGATTTTTCGACAAAGTTAGTGTAACAAATGAAAATATCTCGAAAGTTCTTAATATTTAATCACTTGATATGATTCGTTCTCACAGATGTCGCTTCCGTTGTCTGTCAGATCGATACAGCAGACGTTCTCGTATGAATTAATGCTTTTACTACCAATTATTCAAATTCTTTCTATCTTTCTTTTTTCATCATTTTCGTGCACAATTTTAGATAATTGGTTTAGTGTCCGAATCACTCTATCGATTAAAAAAATAATAGAAATTAACTTGAAATGTTAGAGAAATTCGTAACTTAAAAATTTTTTTGGTTTCGAACAAAAAATATACATTTAGAATGGATGTTTGAAATCGATTCATTTTTATATTCGAAAATTGAACATTTACCTACAATGTATCACTGCAAAATGTTTTATAAACAAAAAGAAGAGCATCATCAAATGAAAGCAATAAAACAATCATGGATTTTTAGTTTAATAGAAAGCGTTCTATAAAAAAAAAGAAATTCATAATAAAACCATATAAACATTTGAAACACTACATTACGTTGAACATATAATTGAGCTAACATAAAATTCTGATTATTAAATCTGAATATCCTTAGCTCAACTATATTTGTCTTTTTCTAATTTTAATTAAATAAAGAAAAAACAAGTACATACTTTATTTTTATTCCTTAACATAAAAGGTACGAAAAGTTAGAAACTAATTAACGTTTTGTAGCGCCACAACAGAAGTAGTAAAACACAAATTGCATCATACCCTCTTTACGTTGATGAGTCGACATTACTAAAAATTGCAACACTCTAGCACAACCCTTACCACAATTTTAACAAAAATTTCCTAGTCTCATCACAATTACACAATTCCTCATCTACAATATAATAAAAAAATTCATATACGCTCATTCTAATCTCCTCCTTTACCTCTGCTAATAACTCCAAAACAAAAAAAACTTTCGTCTTCATTTCCACATCCTGCACACCACCATAAAAAACCTGCACATCCATCGCAAACCTTCGTTGCAACGATTCGCATCTCTCTTTTCATACACCGCGCTACTCGAAAAAAGAAACGACGACCACGACTTCCATCCACGGCTTTTCCGATCCCCGGTCGGGGATATATCCTAAGGATAAGACGCCGCCGGTGGGTATTACAACCCCCCTACCCTCGTCTTCTTCTTCTTCTTCTTCTTCCATCTATACTGAAAGGAAAATCCATGGACTGACCTCGCGAAAATCCCTACTGCGAAAGCGCAGCGCTACGATGACGTCGTCGTCGTCGCCTTTGCGCAACTCTTTATCCGTCTTTTCGTCGTTTCTCTCCTATATTTCTTACGTTCTTATTTTCTGACGACGACTCCTTGGTACGTCGCGTGCTTTCTTTTCGGCCAGCAGAGGTGCTGGATGTGATTGAGGTTCGAAAATCCTCGTGCGACGAACTATATTACTTCACGTGTCCGGTCGATATTAAAGTTTGCTCGGTGCGAGTGAGTTGCGAATGGTGGTTTAGGTCTTTTTAGGTTTCAGATACATAGGCGAAAAGAGTAATCGAAAAGTTCTCTCGATGGAGAGATTTTGCTGACGTTGTGAAATTTTAACGAGAAGATGAAGTATTGAAGGGCTAACTATAGGTTAAGTTTTATATTTTAAGAAAAATCACCTTTTTCGTAAGTATATAAACGACGAATATACCCAAACCCTCTCGTACCGATGTATATCCCGATAAATTAAAAAATATCGTCTATTGTGTCAGACCTCGCTTGTGGTTCATATATAAATACATCTCTCTTTGCTCGTAAAATATTTTACCTTTTAAATCCTCCCGCGAAAAAAAGAACCAACATTCATGTAACGTCCAACTGATGCAAACAACGTACATATATAGTCCAGCAGGTTCAGAAAACACGTAACCCTGCGCGTTCATAAACATCAACTTCGCTTCCTATATATACCCTCCAAAAAAACATGCTTTACCAGGGATCGCACTGGTATATAGTATAGTGGCTACGACGACGACGAAATAATTTCCGCAAAAAGTGATAAACGGGCTTAAAAAGAGGCTGCGCACGGAAATTCCAACCGTCAAAGGGATTCCCACAACTACACACACGTATGTGTGTATTAACAGGCGTGCGTGGGGGTGGGTAGCACATGAGATTAACGCGATGCGCGACCAGCGTCCCCCCCCCCCTCACGGTCCTCTCTTTGCCAGCGACAAAACCAATTTGGCCGGGGCGGTTGCGGTGTAGCGCGTGCTTTAAAAGCACCAAAGAGCGAATCCTCGAAATCTACAGCTGGTGTGTATATGTATATAGCGGTTGGTTAAGGTTGGGGATGAGAAGTGAACGTTGCGCTCGCTGGACGTTCAAGTATCTACGCGGACGAGTGTAGGTCGTGGCAACGCAAGAGGCTCGCGCTTTGTACGTAATTTCGGGGTTTAATCTGCTGGTAAAGTAACTGTGTGTGTGTGTATTTTTGGGAGATTAAAAGGTGAGTATTGGAGATATTTGAATGGATGCGGGATATGTTTTGAATGGAGGATTTTAAAGTTGGGGTATAGGATGTGGTTGGATGCGGATGAGGAACGGATGTGTGTATTGTTTTGGGAGAATTATGGTTTTGGTATGTAATTGATATTTATTTTGTAATTTTTAGTGTATAAAAGTGGAGTGACTTTCAAGTGAAATTGTATTATAATGTTTTTTCTGCGTGTTTTTCTTTTCTCAGCAATTCACATACGTTAACTAACAGAAGATTTTTAAATAACATTTTCAGTATAGAATAAAATGAAATATTTCATGAAACGAATCAAATAAAACTTCCCACTTCGTGTATTTACAATCACCGGATAATCCTAGAAAATCCTAAAAATCCATTTTTCAAACCACCAAACCAATCCTTTTTCAAAAACGCATCCCCTCAAAATATCATTTGCACATCTAGTTCACTTTTTTCCGCCTTCCTTTTCACCAAATCCGGCCGTTATTTTACATCCTACTAAAACTAAAGCTTCACACGCGACACCTTTCACGTCAACCCCAGAATTTTTTCCAAAAAAAAAAAAAAAAAAAAACACATACACGTGTGTCCACTGCAATTCCGGAGTTATCCCTCACTCTCGCAGCGCTCCATTTTTTCCGCAACCATCGCGAAAAACTTTTTCGCGCGCGCATACCATCCGCAACAATACACAGCTTCGGTCGCGTCGTTTATACTTTTTTTTTTGCGCGCGCGCGATAAAATTCGCTGTAATCGATCGAACGCCCGTTCGTATATACACGCGTGTGTGGAAAAAAAAGCGCGGAGCTCGACCGAATTTCAATGTTCCTCAGAGTTTGTATATATATATATATATATATATGTGTATGCGACCTCTCGTACGCGCCGTCATCGACGAAATTTTTCACCGTCAACGTCAAATGCGGCGTTGGCGATTGCTGCAATCGAGTTTTATACCGCAGTTTATTTTGCCGGTCGTCGCTCCACACATATAGACATATATATATATATACACCGCCGTGTAAATTTCAACCTAAAAGCCTCGGTTGCGGCGAGTTATAGAGGAAAATTACCAACCAGGGCTTCCTTTTTTTTTGTTCTTCCTCGATATATATAGTTGTGTACGTATATATGTTTTTTATTTTTATGTGCGCGTGACGCTGCAGAAATTTGCGCGACGATTGATCGCGCGGTATACTGACGATTCGATGACCGGTAAAAATTGTGCCCCATCGCGGGTACCGAATTTATCGGCGAGGTTATAGATTAATGTGTTATTACGGTGGTGACGGTGTACCCCGGGCGAATGTATAGCGATTGATTTAATCTGCGGTCGGTGAATTCTAAAGTGTTGCACTTGGATTTGTGTCGAAATGACCCATTTTTTTTATTTTAAAAGCTGTGGTTAAAAGTGCATTAATCGAATGCTTTTAGAACAATTTATTTTTTGTTTTTTATTTTTGTAAATCGTATTTTAACGTGAGAAATGTGAAAATCTGTAATTTGAATTATTTTTTCACGAAGATATGATCTTTTATATGTATAATACTTTGAATGGAATAATACAAAAATTGTAGAGAATAAAAATAAATAACATGTGTATAATTTATAAAAATCTTTTTAGACAGTACATTACTCGAACATCCAAAAAAAAAAAAAAAAAATAAAGCACCACCAGCTGAATAATTAAACGACAATGAGTGCCATAAGATCCGTCTACCATTAAAATTCTTACATCCCACACGCACTTTAATCCACATTACACACGAACTCCCTCTAAAGGCTGGTCAAAATTAACCTCTCCTAATAATATTCCATAAAATATTCAAAAGAACCCGTTTACCGTCAAATATTCAGCGGGTATATATATCACTTAATAATATCCATCCGCACGCACTCAAGTACACGCACACGCTGTGAATAATTTTCAACGCGACCTACGCTCATTTCCATATATATCTATATCTATATACATTCGCTCCATTTCGCTCGTTTCTAAGGTATCGCGTCGCGACGACGACATCGTGTCCGTTCGTCGTTTTAATCTCGTTATATACCAAACGAAGAGATGATGCCTAGGCCGTTATATATAACGCGCGAGTCGTTGCGCGAACTGGCGCGCGCGCACTATATATTATTCTCGGTATTTTAACGCCGAGTTGTAGAGAGAGAAGCACGAATGCTTCGGTCTTTGGCGCCTGGTATATACTGCTCGGATTCATTAAAATGGAAGATAATTGTAAGATTCTAATGAGACGAGGCCGAAACCGATGACGTCAGGGGTTCTGTCGGTTACGTTTAAGTGAAGTGAGAGAGTGAGAGAGGGTTGAAGAATTTTTAATGAATTATCGTCTGAGGGGGGCGTTTTAATATTGAAAAAAAAAATTAGGAAATATTTTAATTTTAGTATTCAATGTATATCTCACTTCTTTGAACGTGTTTCCGTATATTTAAGTCAATTATCGGGTAAGAATTCACTGAACAACAATCGTCACAATAATAACATGTAAAAATTAAACGAGAATCACTATAAATTCAGATCTCAATGATTCTACCGACACGAATGCAAAATTTTTCGCTACTATATGAAAAAAAAAAGCCAAGTACAACCTATGAATATTCCAGGTACAAAGGAACCAAAAAGAATAAAGAATCAACGTTTCAACCACATAGTCAGAGATGAATCAGATATATTTTTAGCAACCGTGAACGAGGTATATCCATTCCTTTTTTATAAAGATATATGCAGGACGAAAAATCTCTCTATATCAAAGAAATCTCGCGGCCTATTACGTCCTAATGAGTATGCGCGGGTTAAAAATAAAGCGACGCGTATATATACGCTAAAGAGAATTTCGCTAAAACTTGACCTACTCCCAAGCTATGTGCACCTCTCAAGATGGCGGAACAGAGAGAGAGAGATAAAGTACAATGCATCGAGCTAACCTGAAAGAGCTACCTTTACTCTACTGACGCCTTTTTTTTTTGTTTTGTTTCTTTCTGTTAGGAGAGTACAAAAAGTTCGCGAGTCGACCCACGCGCTTACTCGCTCGTTTTGAAAGTTAAAAAAAAAAGACGATTGGAAGGAAAAAAACTGTGAGATAAAGTTTTCCTCGTTACTTTAATTAAAATGCTTTTTAAGGGTGGTGAGAAACTTTAGATTTAGATGTAATATGCGGGCTTTTATAGTTTATTATTTTTATTTTGTTATAATATTGTGTAGTACTTAATGTGGTTATAATAATTGAGAATTTTGTTGGAAGCAAGTAAATTTTTATGTTTTATTTAATGAACGACTAGTGAGGTCTGAAATACACATTATATATTAAACCTTTTTGTATTGCTGTCGAATTCGACCACCTATAAGTTAAT
Source organism: Torymus tubicola (assembly GCA_035583055.1). Taxonomy (NCBI): domain Eukaryota; kingdom Metazoa; phylum Arthropoda; class Insecta; order Hymenoptera; family Torymidae; genus Torymus; species Torymus tubicola. Next base: position 29,088 of record JAWWEQ010006959.1, read on the forward strand.
ATATTAATAAAAAAGGCTATTGAATCTATTCAGTATAAATTTTTAATCGGATAATATATTATAAATTTATATGTAAAGGGCTGAATGCTCGTTTCTATTTTTAATAATTTAAAAAATAAATAGATCAAATAAATATCTACATTAATTTTTGAAAAAGTGAGCGGAAATACGATTTTTAATATCTGTCGCATCTTTTATTGTTATATAGATGCACCTACACTTTTGCTCATTTATAAATCAAAAATAACATAAAGAAGACAGATGAAATTTCTAAATATCCCATGTAGGAGAAAAACAAACTTAAATTTCAAACATGACTTAACTTTTCGCAATTTTCAAACTGAAAATAATTAATTATATATAAATAACTCAACAAAGTCTAAGAAAATTCTTCAAAAATTTTTTCCTTTCCATCACCTCATTAAATATTAACTACGCTACCTCCAAAATATTCCCCAAATTAACGATTCTAATTAAACACTACCAACCCTCTCTCTTTCTCAAAAAAAAAAGAAAAAAAAAATCCCAACGCCTCCTCTCAAAACCGCATCTCTCAAAAAAAAACCACCATCTCACTCTCTCACGTCCCCTTTTCACTCGCCGCGTCTTTCCCGTCGAAAAATCGACGACTCTCCTCCTCGCTCGTCTTTTCTCCCTCTCTCTCTCTCTTGCACTTTGATGCCTCCGTACGCGGCGCGTCTGACTTCAATGACGTCTATCGCCTCGGGTGTACGCGACGGCTTTTCATCCCTTCCTCCTTTTCCACCACTTTTTTTTCGGCAACTCAGCATCTCTCTCTCTCTCTCCCGCCTAATCTTAACAACCCCTTTCGCAAGAACCCTTTCGACCTCTCGTACGAACGCGCCGCGGAAGGAAGGAAGGAAGGAAGGCGCCTTTTAAATGCCCGCGCCGTCGCTATACTATATATATACACGCCTTTTGCTGCGCGTGTGTACAGCTGTGAGGAGAGAAAGAGAGAGAAAGGGAGAAGGAAAAAGAGTATGAGGTTCCTTTTCTCGCGCGAGATTTCGCCCTTACCGATAGCCTTTGTCTCGCTCACATATGTATAGGGGGGCGAAGGTATAAAGTGTAAGAGAAGAAGTGGATGTTGGATTGGACATAGTAGTGTGGGGGTATAATGGGGTTTAAGGTTTTTGGCGATATTAAATGGATGATCGATTTATATGGACTTTTAAATATTGATTGTATTTGACCGTTCGAGTAAGCAGGTATAGTATATAATATTTTCTTGCTGTACGATAAAGTGAATTTTCTTTTTAAAAGTAGGTAGATATTCTCGATTCGATTCGTGACTTCAAAGTGCATAACTGTGTAAGCTGTCTTTTAAAAATTCTATTCTATATTTTACCTCTTCTTTTTATTCAACTATATATCCATTAACCGATTTCTTTCAATTTTAAATCTGAATAAGAATAAAAGGACTTATTTTAAAACCTCCATTTCTACCAGTTATATTTTGATATTTTAGAGTATAATCCAATCATTCACTTACCAATAAAGAACAAATAAACCGAATGCACTGATCACATACCCGAAACAAAAAGAAAAATTTATCTTTAGAAATATACATGATCGATCAATAAAATGTATATATCAAATAAAATGTATAAAAAGAAATTTTCAACCTTCCCGAATCGTTATTACTTTTTTTTACTAAATTGCTTTACTCAATCAACCCTACGTGTAATTACGGAAATCCTGAGTCACCACGAGACACAAGGTCGCGACGTATCATTAGATGGGATTATTCGACGCGATAGGTAAGTTTTAATTGTACCACGAGAGAGAGAGAGAGAGAACCAAAGATCGAACATCGGGGGTGAAGACGTCGACGTCGACGACGACAGGCGACACGTAACCTCGAGTACATCCGAGGCGACGGCAGTAGGCAGCGTGTCGAGTAGGGGGAGGGAACTCGAGAGACAATGAAACCTCTTGTTCCTTTATTCACTCTCTTTCCTTGCGCGGACAAAAGGGGGGTTTGTTGAAGAAGAAGGAGAAGAAGAGAGGGTTGAGTTTTCGGGGGTAGGCTTCGACCGGCTCCCACCCCCTCGGCGTATCTGACCGTGAATTCTTTTTTTTTTTTTTAATACGATAGGGAGAGTGAGATTTTAAGGCTTTGGTTGGTGCAGAAATAAGTGTGGAGTATTGGATTGTATAGTGCAATTTTTTGTCAATAAATTTTTTATATATAAAAGTTTGATGTAGCGTATGTTGCTTCGTTAAGCTAGACGAAATGCGTCTGTACTATATATTGACAATGACCTGTCGAAAGTACGCCATGTGCAACAAAAAAAAATTAACAAAACTGAATACCTTTGAAAAGTGTACGTTTGAGTGTACTTTTAACATTACATTAAATTGTACTTAATCACGATAGTGTTGCCACTAATTATTAAAAATTTTAGTTAAATTTTATTATTTAAGTTTTATTTTAAAAATTTTGTTGAAGATAAACATAAAATTTCTTCGTATTTGTTTATAATAACAACCAGTGCGTCGGAGTGGACGAAACTATACACGTCAACCTCTAGATAACAAAATTCTTACGGTAAATTATGATTATTTTCAAAATCTTAAAAACCGGAAATGCTATTAAATTTTTTATTTCATTTTAAACATGAATTCAACGTTTGAGATATTTTAACCATTATACTTTATTCTGTATCCGTAGTAAAAATATCAAATATTAAAGTGTCGAGTCGAGATACTTATAAATCTTCTAAATTTTAAATTTTAGATATCAAATAAAACTTTGAATTCTATCAATACCACCATCAATTAATCCAAACCTCAAGTCTTCACCACTTGAGGAGACCCCTGCATTGAAAAACCGCGCAGTCGCGAATCAAATTAAAATTTTCCAAAGTATTCCCGGTAGGAACATCATCCGCAGACCCTAAATTTTAACGACTCCTTCGCGTCTTCTTAATTGCGGCCTCAAGGCGGAAGAGAAAACCTCGTCCACCGAAAAAAAAAATATATATCCATAGCAGCACTAGCAAAGACGCAAAACAATGACCGTTTAATCGCGACTTTCTTTCATTAAAAAAGAAGAACAAAAAAAAATATTGCGAGCAATTAAAGCGGTAGAATAATGAAGGCGCCGGCGAGAAACGCGCTGGATAATAAGGTACAAAGGAGAGTCCGCGGGAAATGTTTCGAAAAGGAAAGAGAGTGATAAGGTGGAAAGCGAATCGCCTGCACGGAGTAATTAAAATTCGTTTTTCGCGATTGTTTGAAAATTTCTTTTCTCCTTGAGTTGTTGCCTGCGTGGATGGTTGGATGTGTTTGGGTTCGTGAAAGATTTTTGTTTTCTTAATTCGTACGGTGAAACTTTGTTGCAAAGTATATAAGAGATTGCAGTTTGAAATGTTATAACTCAAGTTGCTTTATAGACAGAAAAATTTGTAAAATATGCTTGTACATGGTATACTGCATTAATAAATTTTTCACATAACGAAACATTGACCTCAACGTATTCTTTCTTTAAAAATAACTTTAAACTACTTTCAACAAAGGAAAAAACTTTATTCACCACCACTCCAACTTACTTCCTCTACCCTTTATTTGCATGAAACCCACCGATCACTATATACCATAACCCAACCAACCCTCACAACACACACGTGAAATAAATCAACGCCAACGTCACACACGCCTCAAAATTCAGCGACGCATTCGTCGTACCGCAACTCACTCGCTTGCTTGCTTGCTTGCTTGCTTGCAAAAAAAAAAACGAAGAAAAATTGCACTGCGACAAAACGCTGCGACGCCGAAGCCTTGTCCTTTGATTTGCGCGCGCGATAACGATCGATCGCACTGTATATATATATATAGGTACATACGTGCGAGTGTTTGATGCATGCAACGCCGCGCCGCAAAGGCTGCGTATGTGTATATACACGCGAAGAGAGAACGTTTTGAAATTAAAATTTCGCCGGGTAAAGGAGAGAAAAAGACTTGGCGATGTGAGCGTTTTTTTGGAGGGAGGAAGAGAGATTGATTGGACGTTAATGAGGATGGCTGGTCGCCAATTAGAAACCGTGTGAGCGTGAACTTTAAAGTGACGGGGATGATCTCGTAATTCGATTGATGGAAAGCTGATGAATTTGTGCTATAAGTAGCAAGGAATTCTATTCTTTTTTTTTATTGAGTTTCAGGTTTTCATTTTCAGCTTGTTAGGAGAGTATTAAAATGTGTTGTTATGGACGTGGTACTGATTTACGATATGAAACTGTCTTGGTTGGGACTTTGCTAATAAAGATACGTACCTGGCTTGTATAGTCAAAATTGAGAAGTGAAATTGAAAATCAGATTATAGTAACGAATCAATAAAGACTCTGGTGTATCATTAACTTTGATTATATAATAAAGAACGTAATTTAATTTCTCGTAATTTGTCGATCGCGATTCTGTATATAATATGAGCAAGTATACAGGAATTATCGAACGACTAAATATGAAAAAAATGAATATACAATAGATGAAATACATAGATTTTTTATCGTATAAGCAAGACTCTCCCTAGCAAAATGACTTATATATATAAAAAAGATCATTTTTTAAGATTTTTAAAACAAAAATATTATTTTTTACAAAAAGTTTGTCACTCAATTAACAACCACTTATGTACATTCAACACGATCTAAGAAGCAAAACTACTAATCTGGTATAAGTATGCTTTTAAAAAATATTTTTATTTTTGTACGCGATTTTTACAAAACTTCTCATATCAGTAAAACAACATTATTTTTCGAAACCAAGATATTACATTAAACCCTAACTAATTAAAAATGAATCGTCTCACTACACCGCAACCTCTAACCATTTCACATTTACAAAAAGAACCAACCACATATCAACACAACTTTCCTTCTCACATCCCCTTCCAAAAAAAAAGAGTTCAACCACACCTCACTGCCATCACTGCGAAAATTCGTCAAAGGACCCGCACGCACATATATATATTCATCGCTATACGCCCAAGCAAATCCAACCCTCTCTCAGTCGAGCGACTCCCCGAAAAAAAACACATACACCTTCCTTCTTTCCCCCTTTTCGTCCTCCGTTGCTTTTGTTTTCTTCAGCGCTTCTCTTTCACTCTCTACCTTCTCGTTTCTTTTTTTCTTTTTGCAGCTACGCTGTTTCGTCTTCGCTCACGTATCGACACCTTCGGTCCCTCCTCTCGCTCGCCCTTTTTTTTCACCACCACCACCATCGTCGTTGCTAGTCCTCCCTTTCTCTCCTTCGCGTACTCGGGTTTCTCATTTCTCGTTGCTGGTGGTATGCTATTTTTTTTTTGTTTCGAGTGTATAGGTAGAAGTGAGATTTTAGACGGTTTTTTTTTGTGTTGTAGACGAAGGGTTGAGATTGGAGGAACCGTGATTAATGTTTCACTATGTAAGTGCAAAGTCGCTATTTTGTTGAAATCTATAGTTAGATAAAGTTATTTTACATTTGTGAATATTCTTTATACTTTGTATCAGAGAATGAATTTTCATCTGTATATTATTTAGAGTAAGTATACATACTCACTTTTAAATTGTGGTCAGTAATTGCTTCAGATACTGAATTTTGATATTATTATAATAAGAGCTACATAAAAAAATGCTCAAACTAATTCTTCTTTCAAGACTTAATCTCGGAAATTGCATACGTGCACGAGTTGATAAAATTTGACCGCGATTCATCAGATAAATCCACAAGGACATAACTTTATTTGAAAGTTAACAAGTTTGATGGAAATTTCACTGTTTGATATTAGAATTCGAATTTGCATGCAAATGAGCATGTTTTTCAAAGAAAAATTAAAACTTCATAATTTTCAAAAAAATGTTTCAAGAACGTCGTTAGAACATTGATTTTTTTTAAGGAGGTTCAGTAAGAGGCTTCTTTATTATTGCCAAATTGAATTAAATGTTAAAACGAAAAAAGATTTTATAAAGAGGTGAAAATTTTGTTAATTTTATGTCTGTTCTTATCACTGCGCATGCGCAGTAGCAGGTTTATAACTTTTATTATTAATATATTTTCTGTTTAAGCAGTAACGTACAATTCTGATGATATCATTTCAATTCTTCACAAAAAATCTATAATTTCGTTCATTGTACATTAAAACCTGCCGGTTTACAAATTGTTACAAAGCAATAAACTATTCATTCACGCATAATTTATGTCTGTGCATAAATTTACATATATGTACCTATTTATAAATTCAGTTTTGTTGATAATTTGGTCGGTGACGTAAAATTCTCTTAATACAGACCAAAAGATTAATGTTTAAAGAACATTTCTGTTAAGTTTAAGTTTTAAATTACTGAAAACTAGTTTTTTATTTCACGTAGAAACATAAAAAAAAAAGAAAAGCTAAAATATTTAAAAAAATCTTACTCGTAGGATGAAAATTACATCTTTCGTTAAAAAACGAAAAAATCACCCTATAAAGAACATAAAAAACGATCAATTCAATAACCAAAGCGTATTCATTAACCCCATCCCTCCTCTCATTTCCCACCTTCAACCACCCAATAACCCCCACAGCTTCAACATTCGTCTCGCCAGAATCCCAGCTACCCTCTTACCTCTACACGCACCACAGACTCCCGTTTGATGTCGTATACACTACGCGTGAAAATCCACGTCTCGCCTCGTGTCGCAAAAAGCTAGAGAGAGAGAGAGATGGCGAAGAAGAAGACAGAAGGGGGGAGGGGTCGCATACACTCTCTCCTTTTCCGGCATCGGCGTCAGTCTGAGGGCCATATACGTGTACTCGACGCGAGTCCTCGAGAGGGCTAAATAGACGGTGGGGGAAGAGAATGAAGATAGAACGCGCAGACGCTGTGTGAGTATGTGTGTGTATATGGGAGGTAGCGTGAAATGAAAATCAAGGTAATCGCCTAGAGTGTAGGAGAAAGAGAGAGAGGGAATAGCCAGGTGATGAGATGAGATGAGACTGTACGCAAGGGGACGACTGGGTGTTTCAATTTTAACGATGACTTTGTCGATGTTGTATAACACGTGATGTGTTGATGAATATGTAAGTAAAATAATATGGTAATTTATTAATGTAGCTCGTGTGATTAGTAATGGACCTTTATACATCGTGTTGTATAATTATATGAATAGTGTATAAGGGATAGGAATATTTAATAATGCCGCTGAATAAATAATAATGCGCTAACAGTGGAAACACCGAGTATACACACAGCATTTGCGAAAATGCAGGAATAAATTAACGAATTGACATTTGAATGTAACCAGAAAGTAGAATAGCAACTTCAAATATAATAACTATTTTTTAGTTCGACTATACATACCTTCTATTAAAAAATGTCGAATTATCACCCATAAACAAAAATAAAAAAAGAAAAATCAACCCCCATCCATAAAATTCAACCCCACGTGAAACAGTATAACGGCAGAGCGATCGAATAGACACAAAAGCACACGCGCGGGCGCGTGCACAGGTGCGCAAGAGTAAAAGTTTCGCGCGAAAGGTGAGCACACGCACGCACGCAGGGTAGACAGTATGAACGAGTCGAGTGCATGCGTCGCACACGCAGGAAGAGTGGACTGGAGTCGCGACGTTCCCAAGTACGTGAATGCGTGTGCAGCGCATGCAGGTAAATTGAAAGGCTTGTGACGTGCTTTTTTTTGTACGAGGATGGGAAAAATTGAGAAGGACGAGGGTGTTGACCTTTTTTTAAGAGAGAGGAGGGTAGATTTGGGATGTAAAAGGTAGGGTATCTGAGGATCCCCTCAGTATAAATTAGTATAAATTGAGGTATTGGGGGTAGGGGAGATTCAGTAATTATTGGTACACTGAATTCTAAGCAATGTGGCGTTAACCTGTTTGACCATATACAATAGAAACATTGTGTTTCGTTTACCTTAACATATATAGGAAAACAGTGGAACCGATATTTTTGAAAAAGATAAAACTTATAGTGTGTATATACTAAAATACATACAATATTGAAACTATACCTATGGAATACATCTTCACTAAAATCTGCACAACTTGTACCTACGATTACCTACTCAACGATCTAATATTCAAACGGACACACTCGACTACTACTCCACCTACATATAAACGCGCATACATCGCGCACACCTACACACATAATCCTCCTCGCGCTCCTTCATTCCCAACCACCTATAAAATTCCCTCTATACTGACTATATTCTCCTCGTTCCTCATCTCCTCACTCAAATCCGCCTCCCATTCTCTGCAAGAGTACAAAGCCGGTAAACCCTTTAAATAAAAAAAAAATGCCAGAAAGAGCAGCTCGCGTTCCTCCCTTCTCCTCCTCTCTCTTGATGGATCAATTCTGGCCCGATAAAAAGCCTCTCGCGTCTATATATAGTATATATAGTATATATATATAGATTGCTATAGCTTCTTCCTTCCGACTTGCGCGTATGGAACGTAAGGAACGTGCCCCCCTGACGGAATAAATCAAAGCTCACGTGGTGTTTTATTGCGGCCGATGCCTTCTTCTTTGGAAGGAAGTAAGAAGCGCCTCTTTTTTTTCGTATACACACGTGCGTAGCGGAAGAAGAGAAGGCTTGAATGCAACCGAGGATGAAAAGGGGTTGAAGGTATAGGTAAGATTGATATAAGATGAGGTTTTATTTAGGAGATATTCGATTTTTATGGATATGTATATGTAGTGGAATGCCGAAGAAGGTTATTGCAGAGGTGAATATATAAGTAAAGAAGAAAATGATGACGATGGTTATTGGAAGTTTTTTCTAATATTTTTAATACTGTTTCATTTTATAAAAGGAAGATATGATAAAACCATAATGGTTATTAAAATCTCATATAGACTTCGAAGCTACGCAATGCATGTCTGAACTTCATTGTTCGAATCTAAATTAAAAAATTTTGAATGAGAAAAATTTTCGATTTTCGCTGACAGTTAATATGAAATTTGAAAAACTATACTTTTCCAATTCGATTAATATGAATTATTTTATTCGTATAAAAATGTTAATAACTTCATTAAGAATAAAAAATTATAACCGATATATATATAAAAAAAAGAATTGTGACATATCATCTGCTCGACTGATAAACGAACGCAGGTCACCCACTGTACCTCATTTTTCCCCTTTAACGAACTTGTCACATCACTTATTCCATTGTATAATGTCCTGAAACAATTATTCATATACTTCTTGCAACCTCGCCTTTTTCCAAATTCACAAAGTGAAAACCCTAGCACCGCTAACGAACGCAAACACTGACAAATAATACAGACATATACACGCACACACACACCACCCAATTCTTGCCAATTAACCGTCCGCAAAAACATCCCACACACACGTACTCAGGAAAAAAATTAGAAAATTCCACATGCCGCAACTATTCCCAAACGGGTCGCGAAATGGGTCGTTAGCAAAAGGCTCTTTTACGCTTCTGGCTTTTTTTTTTGCAGCGAACAGAAATTTTCGCGAAATCGCTGAACGCAAGTGTTTTGGCCTTTGACGCTATAGCACGTGTGGTTTTTATTTCGAGTTCGAAGAGGCTTTTCACGTGGAAGGGGGGGGGGGGGGGTCTTAATTGGATTTTCGAGCTGGTTTAGGAGTGTATACGCGAGGCAGTGGGTAAAATTTTTAATGAGGCTAAACGGACGTTTCTAGTTTTGCAAAGGGAATATTTTTAGAACGCGGCGAAGGTTGCACTGTACTATACTGACGTCAGATATAGCGTGTATGTGTGTCTAATGATTGTGAATGTATTTCGATATCTTTATAAATTTGAGGTCGATTTGGGACGGTCAAAGTCTGCGTCTCATGTATAAAGTGGGATTTAGAAACAATGGTGTAAAAATTATTGAACCTCAAACACCACAAAAAAGAATTTTATTCACTCCTACACAAAGCTCAAAGTAGTAACTTAATCCGTGTCAACTCACTTTCCGTCTCCAGAACCGGAACGAGTATATCTAAACAACGCGCGGGTATACATATACCTAAATTACGGGAAATTGTCCGCGCGAGCGACATAAATACCCACACCCGAGTGAAATTCACTTACACACATACTACTACCACAGTAGAACCAGCGAATCCGCGAACTCAGCCTGTGGCTCACTATTGCCGTGTGGCCAAGTGTTTTCCAAAGTTTGTCAAGCGTGGCTTTTCGCGCCACTGTGATCAACCTAATGCAGGTAAATACTACAAGCCGGCGATGCAGCAGCAGCAGCAGCTCTCCGCGAAACTTTTGGAGAACAGAGAGAGAGAGAGAGAGAAGCGAAAACGAGCTGCGAATCCGTTGTCGCGTGTGTAGTGTGCAGAACAGTGGAGGTGATGCATTACTGCGAGAGGAATGAGGACGATTGTTTTAGGTTGGTGTAAGCGTTTAGGTAAAGTTCCGATGATGGATTGGTTTATGTACAAGTGTAAGGAAAAATGTCGTTGTGGAGGTGTACAAGAAAAACATTGTTTGAATAACTGGCAAGGTTCTTGCATATTGAATACGTACGTAACTGTAACTTTAACTATGTAATATGAGATTGGTTTAGGTGTACCGGTGAGTATTGGTTTTTAGCAGCAATGTGAATTATACTGCAGAATTATACTCGATATCAGTTAACTGTAGTAACAACGTAATGTAATAGTGCTTTTCACATCAAGGGCGTAAGGTCTTCCGCTTGAGTTACGGAAAACATTTTCGTCGTAGTAGGCGTAAAGTATAACGTAAAAGGATTGTGTTTTACGGGCGTAAAGTAGTACTTTACGACTAGTATGCGTAAAGTGAAAAGTAACGCTATTCTTTTAGGCTACTTTACGCCTACTTTTTTAATCTTTTCTATTTGAAACTTGACGAGTAACAATATCTCTACCCTTGTAAATATTTGTAGAAATACTACAATGATCAAAATTCTTACCCGAGACATTTATAAAATATTCTCAAAAATACACAAACCAGTATAACCACTTATAAATGTAAGGAATAACAAGGAAATAACAATGAACCACTACTGACCTTTGAGATGTTCCGGCGTGTCGCCCGTGCCGCCGCGCATGATGTCACTCAGATAATGCTCGAGCGTTCGCATGTTATCCAGCGGTGAATTTCCATTAGCCGTCATGCGATCCTGCAAAAAAAAGAGCAAACACCACCACTTTAGTATCTCGTCGAGTCCAAAACCACACAGTTTTTGGTATATTATAAGTCTAGTTGTATGCATAAATGTAATATGTATGCTGTGTTCGTATAACAAGATGGTAATTTGAATTTTGAAATCTCATTTGTATATAGTAGCAATGGTGAACGGTGTTGCGGGGATGGTGTGTGTGTTTTGGGGTGAAGGGTTGGGTTGGGTTGTATGTATAGCTATTTGGTTTTGGTAAATTGACGGTGATTGGTCAATTTTAGGGTGAATCGATTGCCAACATATTTCAATCTCTTAAACCGTGTTTTCCGTTGATGTAACCCTATTTTCAGTTTAAACAACAGCTTTCCAATAGAGTAGGGGATAATTATAGTAATTAATAAAATGCAAATCGGAAGAATATAAGAGAAACTTTATAAATGTTGAAAAACACGTAGATAAATACTACCTCTATTATTAGATTCTCAAGATATATATCAAAACTGTAACATTCAGTATTCTTTCAAAAATAACTCGCCACCGCGAACCGAAATACCCTTCGAAAAAAAGGCATCCATTCGTCTAAAAGAAAAGAGAAGAATCCTCATCCTTATGCAAATTACACCAAGTTGACAGAGTCGCAGGCCTATTTGTTTTCCATCCTGTCCACTCACATCCGTCTATTCAGAAACCTTGCACCACTCTTTCTCATACTCTATCTCATTCCACGTAGCATCGACCTTGCATGTCTTTCACTATATACTGTCAACACGCGTCCGGAAAAACTGACCAGCACATCTGGTCCCTAGAGACAACGAAGCTCTCGCTGCTTTCTGTCCTTAATCGAAATGAGCTCGCGAAAAGTGAAAAGCATACCCACACCCACGACGAAATTATTCAGGAAGGTTGAAGAGCTAGACGGAAGGGGCTGAGATCTTCTTTTTTTTCTTTACTTCGAGAGAGTGGCAGCAGAGAGAGAGCGAGAGAGATGTACGTTTTTTTTCTAATTCAGAGGAGAGTTATAGGATTCGTAGGAATGGGAAACGGCGATTCGTTTAGTGAGCGGTGATGGAGGTGTCTGGGATTTCTAGGGACGAGGGATGGAGGAAATCCGAGTTGCAGATGAAATTTTCGCGAGGTGGCAGAGAGAGAAGGTTTGAAGTATGGAAGCAAGCCTTGAAACTGTAAATGGAAAAGTGCGTAGCAGCAGTAGCAGGAGTAGTAATTGATGAAATTTTTGTTATACTTTATGCAGACGATAGACTGTGATAAATGTATATGTTAGTTTTATTGTTAAATTACAATTTATGATGCTGTCTTTTTTTATTGAATTAATTAGACGTAAGAATGTAATGACGGAGATCAAGTATAATCACATGTTAAATAAAATCTTGACTATTTGGAAAAAAAACAGAATAGTATATCATTTCCGTGAAAAGCAAAAGTATTCAACTCAAATTCTACATAAATTTTAATGAATTGCAATTATGTGTATGTTAAATTTATTCAATTTATCATTGTTCATTAATCAGACAATAGATTAGACTAATTATTGAGATTAAACAGAAATGAGCATTATCAATACTTTTTCTCTGACTATACCTGGTATGATTGATCTGAATTAGTACACATTCAGTGAGCTTTGTCTATAGGTTTGTCCTATTCTACAGGCATAACCGAAGTAGGGAAAGAAGTGTATAGAAAAAGAGAAGTAAATCCATAGAAAAAAATGTCGATTATGTGTAATGTAATAAGAAAAAAAGAAAGTAAACGTGTAGACGGATACGTGCTATGTTACGTATATGGAAACCACCATTATTATCGGACAACACTGAAATATTGAATTATAGTAACAATTATTAACTTCTGCGACCTCAACTCTCTTTGATCTTACTTTTACTTCAATCCACTATATAACCAACACATTTTATTACTACATTCCCGTCTTTCTCCTATAAAAGAAAAAAGAACTTCTCGTACATTACTGTGCGTGCACCCACAAAAAATGTCCGTAATCGTCTTTCCTCAACCGCCACTCGCAAACAGATCGATATAACCCCTGCGCGTGCACAAAACGCGACCACTGCTGATTAAAGAACCTTCTTCTTCTTTTTCTTCTTCCTCGAAACTCCGTCCCCCTCGTCCGAGAGACTCACGGGCGAACTTCCTCGGTAGGAAGATCCTCTGTCTGAGGTGTCTCTTTGACTTCGGAGACGCGACAAAAAGGCACGACAGAAGAGAGAGAGAGAGAGAGGAGAAGGAGAAGAAGAAGAAGGAGCTCGAGACGAGACACAGAGGCTGCTGCTGCTGCGGCTGCGTAATAGACCACTTGGGGCGGAGACATTCAAAAGTCGTCGTGGGAAAGAGAAGAGGACAGGACGTCAAAGGAGCTGCTGCTGCTACTGCTATACTGCATGGGTGGATCATTTTCGCAGGCTCGGGATTATCGGAGGGTATTGGCCCGTAAAAAAGATGCGAGAAAGAAGGCTTGATGAGGGATTTGGTGGAGGGGGGGATAGAGAGTTCTTTCGAGTGGTTTTGGTTTTGTTTTCATCTGGCTTTGTACTGTGGTACGCCGCTTAGGGAATATCAGAATGTTCTTTTATTTGTGTATTATATGAGGGAAAAATACAGAGATGGTTGTTCAAATTGAGATCTAAAAAGTTAATCGTTGGTTAGAATATTTAGTAGGTAAAATATAATTTTTTTTTCTCATTAGATTTTATTATTAGTCAACATAAATTTATAATTCTGTAGTCACGTAAAATAAAGTTATAAAACTAAAATATTTTATACACGACAGTCTGTCATTGTTAACAATAATTACAAAACATTTTTTCTACCTATAAAAATAAATATCCCACGTATTCTTTTGATACGAAACGTAACAATAGCGTACACATGAAATCCTCAAAAAACCCGTAAACCCCTGTCCTCGATGTCCTAGCAACCCTCGTGAACACCCTCGACATCGAATTAATCAAACCCCGATTGACGGTTTCTCGTGTCCACTGACCTCTGCGCTCTCCACAACAAAAAAAAAGAGGACGCCGAATACGAGAAAGAAGTCGGAAGAGCCGAAAATGCCCGTTCCTTCGACCAATTGAGAAAAACGGCTTTAGGCGTGTGTCTATATATATATGGTAGGGATACTAACGGAAAATAACGGCGAGTGGGTGAGAGGAAGAAAAAATGCCGGTGCGCCCTTTGCTCCCTTTTATTCGCAAAGGGATTTTGGAGAGCGAGAGAAACGAGTGTCGGTGCGGGATGTGATTGATCGGCTCTTCCGCGGATGGTGGCTCTTTTTTTTGCGAATTGACGAGTGATTGAATCGCCGCCGCGTGTTTTCGTTTGCTCTGTATATGCGTAAGGCGGAAAAGGCAAAAGTTACGTACGGCTGACGCTGGTGGTGACGCGTGATTTTTTCGGCGGTGGAAGTTTCGAAAAGGTAGTTTTTTAATTAAAAGTTGGAAGTATATATACTGGTGCACAATTTGAGGTCAAAATTGAACGAGACGTGTGAATGGGATCTCATTAAATTTTCTCGTAGAATATTGGGGGAGAAATAGTGGAGGACGCGTGTTAATTAATTTCTCACGAGTTTATGGTTCCTTTTTCCCGCAAATCGAAGTTTAATTAAAAAAATATTTATTAAAATATAAATTAAAGTGACAAAGGTTCCAGCAGCGCCGACTTCGCAGTCGATATATATAGTATATGCGTATATAACGTGGCAGGTTTATTGGTTGGAATCGAAAATTTTAAATGATCGGTAAATGCCTCTTGATGATTGCTATCGCTAATTATTCGATGGCAATTCGAACCGCCGAAAGCAATAAAAATTTGTTTCGTAATTCGCACATTTGATGCTTCAACGATGGGGCTTTTATGGGAATATACGATGTTCGCTCACAAAAAACTGCGTAGATGTTTTATGAAAAAATTTATTGACTTCAATTAAAAGAAATATTTTGAAAAAATGGTAGATACGTAATTTTTATACAATATAATTAATTGATGGTTAATATCAATGTTCGAACAAGCGTTAATAATTGATGTTTATTAAAATAATTAATTCAGTAACTTATACTTTTTAAATAGACAAAAACGGCGTTGCTGCAAATTTTAACCGTTTCAAAAACAATTTTTAATCGGACTTAAATAGTTAGGAATTCGTACAATAAGTATATTACTAAAACATGTATAAAATATTCAGTTTATACAATTGTTTCATTTCCAACTGAGAACAATTCATTTTTAGCATCCGTTAATCTCGCAACATAAATTTCACACCATCAACTGAAAAAAAAAAATAAACAAAAACTATCAACAAGCTTTACTTCTTCTACTCCAATCCTTCCCAAGACGATTCTCCCAACTAAAACCAAACAACCACCTTCACACGCAACTACTACAGATGAAGATTAACAACTCCGACGTCGCGCTTCGCAAAGAAACCTCGCAGCCTCCGCACGCGCCTTCGTATATATATATAGGATTAAGTAGAAACAGTCGGGCTGCGCTCGGTCAGTGACGTGACTACGCGACTGGTCGGACGCGAAGATGCGACTTGCGCGCGTTAGCGATTAATAACCAGCCGTAGGGTTGAGCTACGCGAGGGATTACGTTTTATCTGCGGGCCTCACGATATTAATGGGGGGCGAGCGGGGGATTATTGTGACACGCGAGCGCCGCCGCGTATATACTATCGATTTCGTTGCCGAGGCATGAGCAACGAGGTGTTTTGTGCGCTCGGATCATGGAGTTGGATTAGCGCTGGTGCAGAATATGATGCGATATGCAAAATGTAGGTCATCCTTTTGTTTTTTTTTCTTTCGTCGTTGAAGAAAAGGGAGTATGAGTTGAATAATTGATGAGGAAGTGGTATTAGGTAGTTGAAGGAAATGAAGAATGGGCGGATAATGGAACGAACGTGCGGACTGCTTTTATCAATGGTTTCGTGGTAAAGGTTATCTGCAGTGTCAAATTGTACCACACACTATATATATATATACAATTATTAGTCGGGTCGTGCATTTAGGTCATCTACTCGCTAAACTAATTCCTAGTAATTGAATGCATTGATTGTAATGTAGCGTGATAATGTATACATATCGTTAGCCTGAATTTGTCGATATCTCATCGTTATAATGCCACTTTGTACATGTAATTCTCGAGAAACGTCAATGAAAGCTTGTGAAAATGAGTTTTTGAGAACCAAATCGTAAAATTAGAGGGAGATAGATTTTTTTTTTAAAAATTCTATAGGCTTACAAAATTCTATAAGCTTGATATTTACTAATATAGGATGATGAATTCTAGAGTATATATTTACTATTGGGTAACAGAACCCGATGTTACATAGGAAATTTAGATAAGTGTACGCTCTCTAAAAAATATAATAAATTTTTACGTTATAGAAGTTTAAAGCAACCAAAACATTTGAAATAATGAAAACCCCCATTAAATATATTTATACTAATTTCTTACAAAATTAATAGTAAATAGTACATATATGCACTCAAGATAGACCCGTGCCACGTCCCTTACACACGGCCCTGCGCCCGCACTAGAGAGAGAGAGAGAGAGGGAGAGCTTTCCCGCTCGGCATATAATCGTCCAGAGCCGCGCCACCATCGGTGCACTCTCGCACCCTCTCGTTGCCCCACCTCCCCGCGCGCAACTGCACGCGCGTGCACACACACACACACACATCTATATATACATATACACGCACACAGTTATACGCGTACGCTCAGAGCAAAATCAATATTGAGAGAGAACGAGAGAGAGCGAGCAGGAAGAACGGCAGAAAGGGCGTCGACAGCGCGCTACCCCCCCACTTGGGTACAAAGCTCCGCCCACTTGACTCCCCCACCAACTCTACACAACCGCCTCGTGCGTATACGCGCGCGGTCTCTTTCTCCCAGTATTATTTTCGTGAATAAATCCAAGTCGACCCGAAAATAAATCTCGGCCAGCCGCGCGTGGATTTATATACACTACGTATATACGTGCTCTCGTGGCCCTGCAAGGTGCGTGAGTTTACAATTTTTTTTTTCGTGGATAGGAGAAAGAGAGGGGAGAGGATATATATTTTTTTTAGGTTAATGGACTGCGCAGGGGAAAATTTAGTTTCACGATACGGTGGTGGTCTGAAGTGGACTTTGGATTTTATTCCGGTCGGGAAGTAGTTGGCGAGTTACGGGGTCGCAGGGTGACTTATCTGTACGGAGGTTATCTAAAATAGCGAAATGTAAATTCCGTATGGTGGTGTTGTGACCACCTATGGTAAAGCGAATTGAGAGCTTGGGAAAAATAAGTTCACGTGTCTGTTTGATAAGAAAAAAGGGTTAAAAGCTCGCCTATTAAAATAATTATATACGAATGACCAGGGTACCATTAATTCCGGGCTAAGCTCGAAACTGGACCACGCGAATCCTCATGCGGACCACGCTTTCTCTCGTTCCCCTTCCAGCTCGGCATAGGTCGCGGAATCTTAAGCAGAGAACGCGTGACGATTTTAATCGACGTTTCTCTCCCTCTCTCTCTCTCTCTCTCTCTCTCTCTTACCCTGCATCCGTAACATTTTTCCCTCCGCAGCTCGAGAAGAAAGAGCTACTGTACTGTGAGGAGCGGAACTCAACGTTTCCGATTGGCCATTTCCCCTCGCCCGAGCGTTCCTATTGGTCGACGCTCTCTCCTTCTACTTCCCCACCGCATGCTGCGCCAGTTTTCCTGGGCGAAAGTGGTGGGGAGGTTACTACCACCCCGCTTTCCTTTCATGAATGCGCGCTACTGCTGCTGCTGCTGCTGCAGCGAAATTGGGCGACCCGGAGGACCGACCTGCGCCACGCGCTCGTGTGAGAGAAAACAAGAGGTGGCGGGGGCAGGAACGAAGCTAGAGGGCGCCGGTGCCCTGGGGTTTTGACGAATAGAAGCGCAGATGGATTGAGTTATGTTGCGATATACTATGCAATATATACAATACTATATATATATGCAGTGTGGGAAATGTCTACGTAACATTGAATTTCAGATCAATGGTAGTTTTAATATAACATGAAATTACAAAAATTTTGACGCAACTGTATCTGTGCTACGCGAGATTATTGCAATCGTACGAAGCGTATTTACTGGAAATGTCTGCATTTAATCTAAAGTGATAAAGTGTTTGTATAAACTCGTCAGCGTAATACTTGTTATACTTTTTAAACTTAATCCCTGCAGATTATATCTAAAGTGATTCATCATTTATATAAACTTATGCACGTAATACTTGTTATTTTGAATCTTAATCCCTACAGATTACGGAGTCTAAAAGAAAACACGTAGAAGTGTATTTCAGTAAGTACCAACGAATGTCTTTCAATCAACAGAATTCCCTAAGAAATTGCTCAATTCTTGCTTGAAAGCAAGCAACCTCCTGTATATCTTCAAATCCCAAACGACACATCCAATTCTCTCTCTCGCTCTCTCTCTCTCTCTATTTCGCTCAAAACAACACGCTACACCCGAAAATCGGATCGAACTAGCTAGAGCAAATCCTCTAGACCCACCCCACCCCTTTAGCGACGACGCTCACTTACCACCGAGACGACGACAGAATGAGAAATAGCAGAAAAACGAGAGAGATAGAGAGAGAGAGAGAGAGAGAGAGAGAGAAAGCGTGCGAGAACACCACAGCAGATCAAGACACGCGCGAGCGCAAAACGTTTGACCCACTTTCGAGTTACGCTCGCTTCGCTTCCCCCCCGCGCGCTCGTAAAAAGCAATAGCTGTGCAGCGGTGGCGGTAACATGCAGCAGCGCTGCGCGTGTTCCCTCCCTTCGCTCTTCGCATCAGCTCACCCTCTTGTATATATATATATACACACACACACACGAGCGTCGCGCGTCCCTTTAGCTGTCGTCGGAGCAGTGTGAAATTATAGGTTCTTCATTCATGCGCTTTTGTTTACCCTTCGTAATGAAGCGTGTGGGGCGATCGTATAAGGGTATGACGTCGTCTGGTCGCTTTTCTTTTTTTTTCTTTTAAAGAAGGTAGTGATGTGAAGGTTGCGAGGGTAGAAATCATTCATGGTGCATAGCTTACAGATGATGACGTGGTTGATGATAAGTGTGTATTTTCGTATAACGAGATGGTTTTAGGGAGAACGTTAATAAATCTATTTATTTGAACGATTATATCTATTGTAATTGGTTAGTGGTAAAATGGGTGATAAGTATTTATTTTCGTTTTAATTTGTAGGTTTATTATATGTAGTCCATCTTTAGAGATCTAATATAGATTAAATTATACGTATAATCCATTTGGTTTTTAAAATTTCGAAGATGTCTAACGACAACATAACCTCAAAATAACAAACTTTTATTAAACAAAAAGCAAACTTAATAAATATCTCTACATTTCCTTTCAAATTATATATCTATAACAACCCAACCGCCAACGATCGAACGCACTCCCCCTCTCTCTCTCTCTCTCTCTCCTATATAGTTGCTCTCACACCTCCATCGACCTCAGCGTCATCTCGTCGCTCGAGACGCGCGCGCGCAACATCAGCGTCCAACTGGCGCGGACGCGCGTTGACCTGACGGCGTGATGTTGGCGTCAGGCAACAGCGGCGACGTTATATATACGCGAATCGAATTACGCCGCCGGCGCGGTAACTGCCGGATGTAATTGTCGCTGGTACGGTAGGGGTGAGGTTCGTAGTGCTCTATTTGACCCAGCGACGTATAAGCGGGGAAGGGGGGAGAATCATTAGCGTCCTTTCCGGCTGGACGAGTGTCGGAGCGAGAAGTTGGAGTGATTTTTTGAGAGGATGGACGACTGAGTGATCGATTTGGGGATATCATAGGTGACGACATGATGTTTGGGTTGGTATTAACGTTTTCGCGAAATTGTTAGCGTGGTAGCGTTGATAATCGTAATTGAGAAATGATGCGAGATATATTGTGAGTGTGCGGGTAATTAATATGGGCATTGAAGATATTAAGGAAAATACGTTATCGGTGATAGATAAAAAAAATAATTTAGTACTACTACTAACAAAGAGAGGCTCAGGGTTCCGGATCACCAATTTTCCTAAAACTTACAGAGGTTGTAGATATTATTGAATAATAAAACTCT
>JAWWEQ010006990.1:0-49301 GCA_035583055.1 Torymus tubicola
AAATATTTTGATATTTCGAGTGTGTGGCGACGTTACTACGTATTATAGTAATTTTTCTAACATCATTTTTCTCAGTGCAGGAATTTATTTTCTTGAAGTTTTATATTCATATAAAACTTACATCCTAGCCAAACCCACGCGATGACTTAATCTCTCATTGGTAAACCTATTAAGTTCATCAATTACTGATATACTTAAACGACATATATACAAAACATCATACCTGTGGTGGATAATGATCGGGCATCATCCTGAGCGCCTCCCTGTACGACGACAACGCCATATGCAGCCTGTTCTGTTCCGCGTAGAGCGATCCAAGCTGCAGCAACGCTTGAACCCTCGCTGCCTCATGAGCTTTTTTATCCTTAAGCGCTGAACCATCCAACGACGCTCCAGCTTTCAGCACGGCAACAGCTTCAGTACCACGGCCTACCGAGACAAGCGTCGCGCCCAGATTCACGTACGCCTCTGCCGGATAAGACAATTTCGTTCCGTTATCGTATAGAACCAAGGGGGAGACGAGTGAGAGAGAGATAGGATCGGATGGAATTTTTTTGGCGAGCTGCGGGGGATATTGTTTCCTGATTAATGCCTGAAGAGGAAGGGAGCGGTAATTCGATTCGAAGGGATGGTATATAGAGGTTTGACAATTTTCTTCGGTGACGCGTCGTTTCGAGGATGAGTTACGAGAGCCGTGGTTGATTGAATTTCGATAGGCTGTGGTATAATGTGTGAGAAGATATAGAGTGAGTGCATAGATTCTCGATGTTTTTCTATATAGTGGGGTTGGTCAATATTTACTGGCTACGTTCTGTTTTAATTATTCAGATTTGTTTGATTTTTTTAAATATAAAGCGGTCTCGTGGTTTGTATCTATATTAACTACCGCAGTTTTATTTTCGATTTGCGACGAATTCGCAGCAATTAAATAGTGATAGTCATCGACGTCTGCGAAATTGGATCAATTAAGGTACACTGTCGTCTTGCAACATGAAAGTTTTATTCTTAACAAGATTTTACTATTATACAAGAAAATTGGGAACAATTATGATTCCGGAGAAACCAGATTTTATTTTATTCTCGTTTCACTGTATATACAACAGTGAAGTCGCTAATTTGGAAGTATAACAGAAATAAACAGTCTAAAATCGAAAAGGATTAAATTACTTCATTTTCTTCGCAAATAACTTCGTTTTAACAACATTGTAAATATGGATGTGTACATTAAATTTACCGAAATTAAAATATCTCGTATTTTTTCATTGAAACTCAATAAACATCGAACAAATTATTTTCATATGTTCGTTTTTTTTTTTTTTTTTTTTTGTAATTTTTTGTTCACGGAAATAGTAATACTATATAGTAATACTCGTCGTCATGGCTCGTGTATTTCATTTTCAAATTAATTGAAATATTCAATATTGTTAAATTGCAGAGTGAATAATATCATCTGGAAATTTAGCTTATGAAATCGCTTCGCGAATTTAATTTGACTGATAAAGTGTAATATTTAAAATTATAACTTGATGAAGAATCTGATCACACTGTTAACTAATATGAGTATGTAAATTCCACTCTTTATTATTGTTAACCAAACACTAACACAATTTTTTTTTATTAAAAACCTCCGCACAAGCTAAAATATCTATGAAACATTTCAACCGGTCTCAATTTTCACACAACCTTGTAATTGTCATCTTCCTTTTATTTAACCACCACTTCGAGCATCCCCGCCATCATCACCAACCACAAAAAAACCCTCATCCTCAAAACCATCGCATCCCTTATCTACACTCACACACACACATACACGCATTACTACACATATATACTCACGCGCAAGGGACGGCCGAAAGTGTATAGCCCTCTGGTAGCTGAGTATCGCCTCCTCATAGTTCCCTCGGCCCTGTTGCAATATACCCCTGTGGGATATAGAGAAACGTGGAAAATCGTATATGATGATGAAACGATCGATCGATCGGATACACACATATATATATATGTATATATTCGCTGGGAAAAATCAGCCGCAGCCGCCGGCACCGCGCGAGCACGCGCGCGCTCTTATCGCTGCGCTCCAGCTGCGCGCTTATCGACGCGCGCGCCGGCAGACCCGCACACCGTTGTACGCGGAAAGAGAGAGAGAGAGAGAGAGAGCGAATATATATATATATATATATATGTGTGTGTGTGTAGATACATGTATATATATATACTCACAGGTTGTAGTGTACGTCGGCCATGTTCGGCCGATGGCGTAGCGCTTCGACGAATGCTTCCTCTGCTTCGTCGACGCGGCCCTGGGCGCTTAGCACGCTGCCCAGGTTCCCGTATGCTGTGGACAGAGAATTAATGAGTGCGGCTTGACACGACTGCTATATGGATATATATATTTCTTTTCTTTGTTCTCTTGACTTTTGCTTTTTATTTTTACACTGGGTCTGGTTCTGTAATGGGGGAGTATTGTTCGAGAGACAGGGGGGGGGGGGGGGAGAAAAATTTTAATCGGAGAGTGGAGGGTGTGTGGCTGTCGTTGAATGTATATATATATGAAAGACCAAAATTTTAGGTACGAGGGGTCGGTAGTGAATGCGGGAAGAGATGGAAATCTGGTTGAAAGATATGATGGGCTTGTATATATGGAGACGGAAATGTCGAAATTTTCTGGGTGTCCGAGCAGACAGGAACGGTTTTGTATATGCTGTATTTTTGGAGTTATATTCAATGGTTATATAGTTTTAATATGTAGCGAGGTTAAAAAGTTTTTGTTTAATCGTGTAACCGACGGGAATACTCGTTTTATTTGAGGTATATTGATGATCCTGTCGGAAGGATTAACTCGATTGCAGAAGTATAGGGTTGTTCTTAGATTTATTATTTTATTAACTACATTGTTCGTGTTTCATTTTGTCTGTATATTGATCAAATTAGTAGATTATTGAAAGAAAGTATATATATCAATTGAATAAAATTCATTAAATATATAATGCACTATAACCACAACGTTCGTCGCTGTTTCCGATAAATTGTAGACATGCTTCATATAATTTAAATGAATAAGAAAAATATATAATATAGTTGTACCTAATTTTGCATTCTACATAGTAACAAACAAAATTTGATTATGTACGTTCCAGAAATTCTACGGTGTTTCTAAAAAAAAATTATTTATTGCCCCCAAAAATATAAAGTTTTTCGCATTTATTTGTGACGTTTGAGATGCAAATATTTTAGCTATTCTCCATATTTAAAATGGTCAACTTACAAATACTTTATTACTTATATCAATTCAGTTTTTTTTCATTCCATTTATACTATACCAAAAACAAAAATAACAAAAAAATCCCCTTACTGAAACCATCCGCATCATATTCTTCCCCCTAATGACGTACTTAAAATCATTAATATCCATACATAACCGCGCATAGCTACGTGAAAAACGCAATATTAAAAGATTCCCGGATATACCGAGCTTCCCATAGACTGCGAAAAGGGAAAGAGAGCGAGAGCAAGAGAGAGAGAAAGAGAAAGAGGCAAGAGAGAGAGACAGTGAAACAGAGCGAGCAATTTTTCGCCTCTTCAGGACACAGTATCGATCGTCCCGCTCGCGCATTCGCTCTCTCTGCTGCGCGTATACGAGAGAGAGAGAGAGAGCAAGCACAAGCGAGTCTGGTCTTTTTAATAAAGGCCCGGCGCATCAATCTCCCCGCCGATGAATGGCGAATCGCTCGTGTGCAATACAATGGCACGCCGTGCTGTTCCCTCCCTCTCTTGCGCCTGCGTATACACATACATATATACTCACATCGTCCCCCCCTTGATTCTCACATATATATACACAGAGCTATAGAGAGAGAGAGAAGTCGACGCGGCGATAACTCGCGCGGGTAATTGCCGAATATCTCGCGCGCGAGACCGCAATAAAGATAAGATAAGTTATTTATTGCCGAGCGACGAGGGTAGTCGTAGTAGTAGTAGTAACACGTATACCAGTAAGATAGAGAGAGAGAGAGAACGCGTGCGTGTAGATCTTAATTGTGCCCGGGGTTTCTTTCCGCGAGGCCGTTTTCCGGCTCTTTGTTTTCATCACGGCACGCGCGCGTACTTAGTACGCCGAGAGATGAGATGAGATGAGGGGGGGAGTCGGATGAGAAAGAGAGAGAGGACGAGGGCGGGATATGAACGATGCCGAGAATGTGCGGCTTTTAAAGATTAAAATTGAATGGAGGGTGGGGAAGAGAGAGTGCGTGGAAAAGGGAATCGGAATATCGCACGCGATGGATCGCGTACTCGAGAGAGAGGCTGATGAATGTTTAATGGTGGGAAAGAGAGATGACGTTATATATGTGTATACGTGGATGTGAAATGTCCCTATTTTGGTTATTAAATTTTTTTTTTTTTTTGAGTTTTAGAAGTTTAAATAAATGGGGAGTTTCGAAAGCTGTTGTTCGAATGTGTGGGAATATAATTACTTTAGGATTTTTGTTAATAACTTTTACATTTCGCCATTAATTTCTTTTTTGTGCTTGGAGAAGTTTAATTTGTTTTCAATTTACATATAGTGTTTCATATATATATACAACATTTATATGATCAAAAATGGTTCCATTGTTACGATAAAAGGTTAAAATACAATATTCCCTTGGCGTGATGAATATTGCAGATCAAATTACTCTACCAGATTTAAAAAAAAAAAAAAAAAAAAAAAACTAATTTTTAAATCATACTATATATATTCTTTTTTCAGTTCACGACATAACCACTTCAAAATTGTAAATTGGCCATTATAAAAGAGTTATACATTGTTTCTATTTCGAGATTTTTCCTAGAGTGTTTTCTCTTTTTTTTTGGAGGAAGGGGGAAGATATCAGCGCGGATGTTCGGAGAATTTTGCTGGAGTGGCGCCAAATATGGTAATACATTTTTAAGATGAAGATCCAAACAAGCCCCGAAAGAGCTACTTTTCTTAGGAAAAGGATTGGCCCATTTGAGAAAACAGAAACATTATTCTTCCCGTTACTTTCGCAGTCGAAAAAGGGAGAAAATTTGTGGATGACGTAAGGAGCTGAGGGAGGGGGAGGGGGGAAAGGGAGATATCGCGTGCGCGTTCGTGCGATACGGGTTAATGAAGCCTTTAAATGTTAGATAGCATGGATGATATTATCAGATTCAATTTTCTTAAAATTTCATGGTTCATCAATTAAACATAGAGGAGTAAGTGTAGCTGACGTAACATTTCGTGATAAACTTATCACTTTGGTTCAATATCGTAATTGTAAAATTATGTCGAATATATGAATATGATATCAAAAGGTATAAGAATCGATGAGATTCTATCAATTTAAATTATTTATTTTAAATAAAATTGTCAGTGTTAAACGTATCGATTTATCAAACATTCCGGCTTGTTTCATCGAATATAACTATACTCGCATGCAATTTTAAAATGATTAAATTAAAATTCGAATATTATTCTTGTAACGTATATATGAATTCGAACGAATATTTTGTTATTCATAAAATTTTTGGTTAAATTTTCCCAGTAACGTATACGGAATGTGATATTCGATTTGATATTCCCCTTTATGTTTTTTTGATGAAACTTTGTATCTTTGTAACTCGAAAGTTTGACGCGCTGGTGTATATAGATCGATTTGACCTATCTGCATGCACACTTTTACTATACCGTGGAAAATTCAACGATAAAAAATGTATCACCTTCGATTTTCCAACCAGGATACAATATTTTAAAATGTATTTATTGAATTCAATTTACGACAGTTATATTATATTGTTTACATTACAATATGACCATTTAAAAATGTTTATATTTATGAGACCTGATACGTTATTATTGTTATAGATTGAACTAATAATTGTATAATTTTATAGTGATGTGAAAAAAATATTTTCGATAATGATCAGTATTTCAATACATTCATGAATAACATTAAAATATGACTTTGCAGCGAGACAAAAGTTTCATATTTTTTGTAAAAACATTATATCGTCACCAACTACTGACTACTCAATTCAATCATTAACAACAAATTCCCAAGACTGTTAACAGTACCCTCCACCCATTACACTTACAATCCCATTAAATTCAAGCAGCAAGAAGCCCAACCTAATAAAAGAAACCACCAGCTCACCTTTCGGCGGATTAATCCTCAACGCGGATCGGTACAAATTCTCCTCGTTGTACCAGTCGACGTTCCTCACAAGTGTCCTAGCAGACATGCAGCTAAGCAGAAGAGCCGTCACAGCAAGTACAGTCCGTGCGAGTTTGATCCAACCTCGTCTGCGAGCAACATTGTAGGAAGTTGCAATAGCTGCGCCTACAGCTAGACAAGCGCCGATACTTGGAAGGTAAAGAATACGCTCGGCGATGACGAAACCAACGTAGAAGAAAAGATTGCTTGCTGGGAGGAAGGGGAAGACTAGGAAACCGATTATCGTGAGGAGGGAAGAAGGTACAAGGATTGCACCGGGACCGAGGCTGTTGCCGCTGCTGCTGGTTGAACCGCTGCTGGTAGCGTTGCCCTGGTGACAGAGAAATATGTGTGTGTGTGATTTTGTTATCTTTTGATTATTTTTAATCTTTATTTTATGTTTCGTAAAGACTAATTTGATGGATGGAATTTATAACATTGAAGTGTCGATATAAATATATATTTTTGTCACTCAGTCACTATCAAATGTCGCTTATAAACAAGCTGTTGTAAATTGTCACAGTATCTGTCTTTGTGATATATAGATTGTATTGATCAGCTTGTATTGATCAAATTTTTCAGATATAATTGTTGCAAATGTAATTATGAGTTAAAAGTTATGAGAAAAATGTTCGAAGTGTGGAAATTTATTATTGGTATTCCTGATATTAAGAGACTATCGGAGCCAATGATAGAATTATTATACATCGATTTTTATATTGCATTCTTGTACCTAACAAATTATTGGAATTATTCTCTCATAATTGTATGTTTTATATATGTAGTTTCGTCTAGTCTGAATTTACAACAGCATGTCTATAGTTAAAATATATATTAACTTTTTGTAAGACTGATAAATATTGCAGAATACAGTTATTCATTAGGACAATCACTTAATACATTGATAGAAATAATTATTTACTCCCAAAACGCTAGCTTATAAGAATTTGAATATTTCGTATTCTTACCATAAAAAGTAATCGAGGACTCTCATAATTATTAATAAATATTCATTTAAATCACTCTAATAAAAAGTTAACCATATTTTATAGCTATAACATATTAATAAAGACAGAAGAATTTTTAACCAAAATCAACTTTCTATATAACTATTGTACTTTATTCAAAAATTTTATTTTCATCAACCATCAATTTCATGAAATGTAAAAATACCAAAATTCACCTCTAATCAATACACAATTATAAAACACAATAAATATCCGCATTTTTAAACCCACAAAATTAAGCAAAACAAAAACAAAACTCACCAGCGCATTAAAACTCCAGTTGTTGTAATTATTATTGTTATACGATCTCATAGGTTTCTTCTTGGGACAATGACACTCGGCTACAGGTCCGTTGTTGTTATTAGCTGCTCTACAGCCGTCGGTATGACAGGCACCAGTACGCCGGCCGGCGCACACTGGACAACGTGACGACGAAGCCGAGGGTGAGAACGTCATCTCCGGTGGCACATAGCCCGAGCTCGGATACGCCGTGGGTTGCTCCAAGCTCGATCTGCGAACGATAATTGAGCGTGCGCATGTGTATATATAGATAGAGATAGATAGATAGACAGGAGAGAGAGAGAGAGAGAGAGGTGGAAGAGTAGGAGGAGGTAAACAGCCGCCTGCACGCACTGATGATTGATTGATCGAGATTGAAGGGCGGCTCAGAGGGAGAGAGAGGTGTACACACATTACTAGTCCTGGCCTTGGGCCGGTATATATATATATATATAGGATTGTAGCTATTGTACGGTGTGTGTGTGTGGGTGTGTATACGTTGGAACTTTATTTGAACGCTATTAGGGGAAGCTTGAATGACAGTTGCGACTGGATTTGTTGAGTGTATGGTGGATGTATATATATATATATATATATTATAGTTTGAAGGAATTAACCACGTCTGTTGGTAACAATTGGTATATATAATTGTGACTGATTGACAGTTCGGAAACCGAGCGAATGACTCGATTATAGATACGCGGGATGTGCCATTAGATTGAGGAGAAAAGGAAGGAAAATATTAATGTCAGAAGTTTTGTTGATTAAAAAGCAATGCCTAGGAATATATATATATATATACGCACACACATATAACAACTTTCTGGATATCAGCGTCGGAGAAGTCAGAGGATTATAGCCTAATCCTGGCAATTAAAACTTTCCAGATTCACGTCGCTCTCTCTCTCTCACTCTCTTTCCCTGATATTACCAACTTTTTGAAAATTGGAAATGTTCAAGTGTCCTCCACTCGCGCGGGTTCTGATTATTCAAATCCCCCGTAGTTATAAGCTGCAACGCGGATGCGCGTTTAAAAACTATATATCCTTCTATGTATATATAGAAAACAAACAATTAAATCTCTAAAAAACAAATTTAACTATATACGAAACAATATAAGCGGGAGAGAGAGAGAGACAGGTGCAAAACGCACCTCATCAATCCACATACATACACACAGACGTGCTCTTCGTTGACGTAAACATCGGTCACTATAGTCGTATACGCGTCCTCTCCACATACAGCAGCTTCCTCTATATATAAAAAAGCTTCGTCGTCGGCTATCCGTTCGTGTCTACCTTATCGCCAAAAATCACTTAACCGTGCCAACCCCACACACATACACACACTGCCATCGTTCTTTCATAAACTTTTCGAATTTCCACCGACGAGAGCAGCAGCAGCAGCTCTCGAAGCCGATTGATTGATCGAGTTAGTGTATACCACGCGTGAGGCCGGAAAACTCGACTATATACGCGTCGATGTGTCGGACGTTGTTGTGTTTTCACCTCGATCTCGATTTTTTTTACCTTTCTCTCTCTCCCTCACGCGCGTTCCGTCGCCTCCGCGTGTGCTTGATCGAGCATTTTTTTTTGTACCATTGACGGGGGTGCTCAAGTGGTTGAGAGAAAGAGTGATAGAGATGGAGAGGTTTCATGTGTGTGTGTGTATATAGATATATATGCGGAAATGCGAAATTTTTATCGGTCGCTGATATATTGGTTATACTGTTGGTATTTTTTGGTTCGGAGAAGGATATGTACGCAGCTACCTGTGTATATATATATATATACGTTGTGATTGACGAAGTTAACAAGTTCTCATTTTGTTTTTACGACATATAACCCCGTGCACCGCAAGGAGAGCGACGTAGATATGACCAGCTGGCCAAATGAACGCGGTTTAGTACCGTCGTGAAAGATGGCATGCCAGCTTTATTATATGTACATAGTCGCTGCGTTATTGTCCACCGGAATGTAACTAATTTCGGTATATGTGTGTATATATATGTATGATTGAGTTCGTTAATTTGGTCGGAATATAAATAAATCATCGTATTAGACAATAAAATACGATCACGCATATGCGTGTCCGCGTTGCTCGTCGATAATTCGAAGATAGTTATCGAGAGGAGAGTTATGAAGCGAAACGAATTACCCGCTGGG
Source organism: Torymus tubicola (assembly GCA_035583055.1). NCBI lineage: Eukaryota > Metazoa > Arthropoda > Insecta > Hymenoptera > Torymidae > Torymus > Torymus tubicola. Next base: position 9,664 of record JAWWEQ010006990.1, read on the forward strand.
CTTCTATATAATGGTCGATGTAAAAATTTTATTAACACTCGTAGCTCTTTTTTATGCGGGAATTCATAAACTTTGCATATTTTACGGCTTGGGTATTAGGAAAATGGGGGAAATCGACTACTGGCCGACCCAATTAACAAAGTACGTTGTAGAAGAGAGAAAAAAAGGACGAGAAGAAGAAGAAGAAGGGAGATTGCACTTGATTATGATAATACATATTTTATAGACGCTTCAAATTGAACGAGAGAAAGTTTTATTCGAAGTGGAATTATATCCGAGGGCCGTAAGTTGAGATCACAAATTAGCATGAAAAGTGTAGATATGTATATTCGATTATTGGAATAAACAATACTTTTATCACGTTTAATGCAACTGTGATATTGTGCAGACATTGATTTAATTGAAGGTATAAGCGTTGTGTTATGGACTGGAATATACGTTGAGAATAGTAGTCATTATATTATTCAAGTATACACGAATTAAAGTGAAATTTTATTAGCACTATTAAAATAGTTCATAAGATGTACGGTGTTTGTAAATTTATAAAACATTAATGATTAATGAAACGAATTAATATCGCTGTATTATAATTGCAGGAAAAATTACTTTATTAAACATTTTTAGAAGAGAGTGATTTTCGAATTTTCAAGATGGATATAGGTGCAATTTTTTTACTACATTTTTAAAACTCGAAAGTATTGGATTTACAACATTTTTTAGATATAACGAATGCCAATGTTTCCAAGCTTCAAACATTTTATAAATTCATGCAATACTTTTATAAAAAATTTATATTTAACCCATAGCAGATTTTTGCAATGACGTGCATGTTAAAAGTAAAAATATTATAACTTTGTATTGTATAAAAACTTTATAAAGTAAATAAGAAAAATATTTTATCGACATGTAAAAAAATTTTTATTTTAATCTCCCGTCAAATATCGATTCAGCTACTAGCAAGTGAAAAAACGTGTAAAATTTTAATTCTTTTAAAAGAGTTTTATCATGTCGGCCAAAACTCTTATAAATTGCAATTCTCATTGGAAAGTTCATCCAAAAATAAAGAAATGTTTTAAGTGCCAAAAAGAGTATACGTAAAATCAGGGAATGACAAATTTACACAAGAACATTAATTAACACTTTCTCTGACTTAATATATCGAATGAAATAAAATGATTTTGTGTTGTAGCTTCTAAAAGTCACATTATTCAGATATATTCCCCAAACAATCAGAATACAAAATTATATTAATAGCAATCATACGAGGTTTTTATACATGAGTAAATTGGAATAATATTACTAATTCTGAATATGAATAGTTGCCAAAAAATTCCATGTGATTTTTACTGTTATTCTATTTAAAATACATGAAATACAATTTAGATTAATCTATACATATGTACATCACATTCTGTAAAGTATATAATAGTAAAAAATATTCTTAAATGATTAATAAATAACAAATAATTTTCGTATTTTACCTTTAATATTTATTTAATCTAATTCAGTTGGTACTTTTGCACTGGCTGCTCGACTCATGTAAAATTTATCATTTCCTTTATTAGCAATTAATAAATATTGAATATTGATAATTATTAAACATTCATACGTTTCTCATTATGAAAATTATATGAATAACAAGTATAAGCGATGAAAAGCAGAAAATTTCGATTAATAACCTACATTAATATATACATAATAAAAATCCATCGACAAATTATATCTAAGCTTTCAACGTACACTTGTCTAGTATCCTACATGCCACACAGTAACTTAAAGAACAACAGGAAAATCGATACGCCTTCTGAATAATTTTCATTTATACCATCCTAATTGACCTATTCACTTTGAAACTATGTTCTTATCAGCTCGACAGCCACGATACTAAACCCCGGCATGTAGTAAGCGATAACACTAGCAAGTAGTTACACCCTATACATTTTCTCCAAACCCTTTCAACGTCAATCACAAACTTCACACTTACCATGATAAGTTCCCCAAAATTCGTATACCCTTATACCCATAATACAACCAATATTACTACTACAAAACCAATCTCGCTCCATCACCATACCTCGTTCTAATCCGATGACTCGGTCCCAGCTTAGCTCTCCTCAATGCTCTGACAGCCCAAATCACAGCAGCAGCAAGGCCACCATAAAGTAACATCGACTCAAGGTTCCTTGGATCCCTAATACTTGCAATCACCGGTACAGCGTTCATGGACCAATCGAAACTCAACGAGCATGGACATAGCAGCATCCCAAGACTCGCAGCTGGTAGGTAGAGGAATGTTAAACCACGCGCAAGACGAGATGGATGACGTGCTACTGGATTGTCAGCACTTGCGAATTCTGGTGCACGGCCACCGCCTACGCGTAGACGGCCTAAGGTGATGATTGCCAGGCTACCGGCTACCAAGGTTGACGATGGCCAGCGGTTCTTCATCTGTGAATGTAAGAGAAAAGGTGTGAATGATTATGGGATTGGTGTAAAAGCTTAATTATATGTGGATTATTAGTGTAGGTTTGATTGTAGTGTTGGTATGTAGAGTCGAAACTATTCGAAAATGTACATGTAACATATATATGGTACGCTTTCGCTTTAAAAAGTGTATATATTTATGAAAGATTGATGACATTTCTTAAAAAATTCATCACGTATGAAACGGTAGATTTCATTTGTTACATTTTTAATTTTTACTATGACATGTACAAGGTATATTAGTTCAAATAACCGATGATTGATCAATATCTCGATTAATATATAATAATTAATATCAGCGCGAGTTTTTGAATATTGCAAATATTAACCACATTTATTAGCACAAATCTGATCCAAATAGATTTATATCAGTATGATACATAGACAGTTCATTTGTATATGTGTATGTGTAAAGTAAACTTAATTAACCAACGTATGAAATTAAATATATATATATATATATATATATATAATTTTAAAATATCAATCAATTGGTAATGTTAGCATCGAAGTAACGAAATATACTCTTAATTGAGTTATATTCGATTCTAAAGAATCTCGCCGTCTATTAATATTCCGACACACAATATTAAGTTAATCAAATTCACGTTCTTTTATACCGGAAAAAACCAATGAATCGTATATAAGAATAATTATTGACATTCGCATTTAACAAACTCTTTGATCGACATAATCAGACCGAAGAACACAGCTCAATGCTTCAGAAAATCGAAAAAAAACTCTTATACCTTTACACAAACATATATACGAACCCCCAAACTGTAAATAATCCCTTACCCACAAAATCTCCCTTATCTCGATCCTTGCTGAAATTGAAATTAATCCGCATGAAAAATCGCCAATTAGCACGTCGTACAATATATACCTTTTACAGCCTTGTATATATACTTTATACATATACGCACGTGTACACACATCAGCTCGTCTGATCGTATTCGAACTTTTCTACTTTCCCCAGGCATGTCGTTATCGCTCCCTTCTCATCAGCTATGTACACCTTATCTCACGCGTCGCAAGGCACGTTCAATTCCACGTAAACCAAACAAAACAAGACGCGCGTATACTTAAACTCGCGCTCACTTCCCGCACCGCGAAGATTTACGATTTTTTTCGTTCTCCCCCCTATATACAAGCCATTTTATACATGTACACACATATATATATACGTATATATATATACATGCTTAATCACACGACAACCCCCGGCGCATTGTTATCAATCGCTCCGAAAATTAATTCACAAACACGCGCGTTCCACATATATATATATACATGTATTACTCTATAAGCCTGGCGGAGAAGAAGAAGAGGAAGAAGAAAAAAACACACAGGGTATACCCTATAAAGCACTTACGTATATATCGCTCACCACCAATCAAACGTGCCCCGGCGTACGGCCCCGATTACACTATATATATACCACCACAACTATACGACCGCCTGTATTAATCAGTCACGTTATAACCAGTCGCGCGCGCACACACGCTTATTCTCGAGATTCCTTTCGCGTGCGTTGTACTATACACGCGCGAGTATGACCCTTGTTCACTCGGCCTGCCGGAAGTCGATTATTAATCGCGGGACGCGCGCTGCCGGACATATGTCGAGGGCGATACGGAGGTTATGGAGGAGAAGAAGGGGAGAGGGGGGATAGGGTGACCACTCGAGTATAGCTAATTGAGTGGTCAGAGAACGGGAAGGAGTAGAGTGAAATCGAGACTCTTTCTCGAGCGATTCCGCGTAAAGGTGCGGGAGAAGGTTATAGGCTAATTTTAAGTGACCTATTAAGCGGCTTGGTAAACGAGAGACGTTGGGTATATAGGTAATTATTGGCCTTCTCGCTTATAAAGTGCGCTCGTTGTTTAAGGTTGTTAAGGGTGATTTAATAATCCATTCTTTTTTTTTCTTCCTTTTCTCTCTTGTTTTTTTTCTGACTGACGCGCAAGAGCCGATGTAAAAGTGGGATTACGAGGTAGTATATGCGGCGCGTTGTGTGGAATAAATTAAACGTTACGTTAATCATGTAAGCGCGAGTTGAGTTCTTTTATATATATATATATGAGGGGGAAAAATGTATTTTCGGATATTGTTTGGTCTGATAAATAAATTATTCATTCGTGGTACAAGAGATTTTTCAATCTGAGTATTACATCCTATTATTATTGTTTTAATTATGTATATCCTGTTATTTATTATATACGATCACCGCACGGGAATCGAAGTAAACATGCGTTTATTTACGAATCAGATATAATCTTTTGTTATTCAGAGAGTTTCAAAATTAATTTTTAATATAATGAAATTTTTTTTTTTTAACAATCACTTGACCAATTAGAGTGTTAAAAAAAAGAAGACTGTGTTGGGGGCTAATGACTTTTGAAAGTTTTGAAAGAAAGAAATTAGCCATTCTAAGTTAAATCTAATTAAAAGGGAAACTTTGTTCCAGTCATAGGGCAAATTTTTTCAACTGTAAAAAAAATAAGGAAAGAATTCTCCCCCCTCTCTCTTTCTTTCTCCCTCTCTCTTTTACACGAAAAAACTTTTCTAATTTAATTTTCGGAGCGTAATTAAAAGCGCACTTCAAACAATTCAGAATCAATTTTTCATATATGTTCCGAGCTTGAATTTCCACAGTACAATGTAACTTAAGAGCTCTTAAGCGAACAAATGCACTCCCCCTATAGAATTCTTCAAAAACAAAGAAAAAAAAGAAAATCATTCACAAATTAACCTTTCGCTCTTACACTTTCGAATAGCATATATATACACTAACAACGTTAACACGTTAAACGCATCATCGCTAATTCGACGACACTTAATTAATATACTATAAACGGGTTGCAACGTCAATTCACCTCCGTCGAATCGTCAAAAATCATAACGAGCCGAACCGTATATACGTATAACGATAAATCAATTTCAACAGTGGCATATACACGCGACTACGATATATATATATATAAAAATATATATCGGTCCCTCGACACCGAGACTTTTTTAATTTATGGTCAAGCGAAAGCGATACACAGACACACACACAGAGTAGGACACACTTGGATCGTTTGTCTTGAACGAGCATATGAGGGGGGAGGAAGGATGAAAAGAGATCTTGCAGTCTAGGCACGCGTTGTGTTGTTGCCATATCGCCACGGGAGGAAAAGTAATTTTCGTCAGTCGCGTATATGATAATGGTGTTTTCGAGCAAAGTGACTGACCGGAAGAAGGTGCGGCGAGATTTGGATTCTTCCCCTAGCACACACACACACACACGGCGAACGTGCAGACAACTTTTTGACAAATGGATTTCCAAGTTTACGCGCCGTTTATCACTCCTCCCGTTTTTTCTTTCTTTTCTGTTATACCTATAACTATATCCATTTCAATCAAATGGTACGCGAACAAATATGTACATATATGGGGTCTTTTGCGTGTTGAATGGTAAGTATACGAAAATATATAATCGAGCGGTCATGTGAGAATTTACATATATAGATGTAACAATAATAATAAAAATTTTGATATATTCGCGAATAATATTTTCAGTTAAAACCTTTTACAATAGAAATATGACTTATCGAATATGTATATTGTAGTACATTCACTCGTGGGGTCACCTATTTACGTTCATTCACTGTATATATACAGTCTACTGTATGGAAATATCGATAGAACAAAAAGAAGTAAAAGAAAAAGCGAACAAGGTACATATACGCTGAGATAAAAACGTTAAAACGTCGGTGTGCAAGAGATTAAAACACGAACCGTGTGTGTCACGTAAAGCACATATATATACCTGTATAACGACGGACGTACCTTGGACAAATAAGAAAAGCGCGCGAACGAAATTCCAATCCCCGAGCAAACTCCACTTCAAACAGACCTCGAAATAGCCTGGGCCGATTAATTCCCTAGGAAAGAAATCGACCCGGGTGTATATATATACATATATATACCGTTTCGTTATATATATACACGTCGAGAACGCGCGCGCTATAGCGCACACCGGCAATATCTAATTGAACTTGAACGCGCGCGCAAGCAAACAGGGTTAAAAAAAAAGAAAGAAGCGGCAGCAGCAGCAGCAGCAGCTCGTTTCATTATTTCACCGGTTCTGCTAAAGAAACGTGAGTGAGCGTCCGCGAGTGAGAGAGAGAGAAAGAGAGTCCTTAATAAGTCGGCTATTTTCGGACCTGCATAGCGGACGTTTCTCTTATTATACGTCTACTCTGCCTCTCTCTCTTTCCCTCTGCGCTTGATGTTTAATTACATTTGCATTTCGCGACGCGGGGATAAGGCGAGAGGACAACGTGGGACATGGCAATTTGCCTCTCCGACGTTTTAATGACGCGTCCGCGAACGAGTTAAATTATTCATTTTTCGTGCGCAGAAATTGGACTTCGATTGGGGAGAAGCTGCTGCCTACTATGTAGGCTGCAGGCCTCGAAAAGTTTCACTCGAATATATTGCTTCTATATGAATATTTAGTCGGCGACGGTTGGGTTCGAGTTATAGAAATAAGGTAATAGCTGGGTTTGATTACAGTTTATTTTTATTTATTTTTACTATAGAATAATGGGGGATGGATATTTTTATTCGCTTGTCGAGGTATGAGCTGATTAATCGTTAAGCTAGGTCCTTGTTATAAAAATCTAATGTTGGATATTACTTTGGTTTTAAAATCAAAATAATATACCTTTAATATGATTTGTTGACGCTTATGGTGTGATATATGTGTGAGACTAACATGTAAGTTGATTATTTCTCTTATGTAATTTTCAGGTCTTACGAAAAATGCCACATGAGGTGATTAATATACTTTTATTAATATTTTTTATAATATTGTATTGTATTTTCCTTTATTTATTGGAATAATATGAAGTTAGTATTTTGAGAAATTCTGAGATATCGGAAGGTCTGTAGACTGTAGACTCATTTTACAGGACGATACATTGACAGGATATTGGAATTACGAAGAAACAATGCATTATTGTCTTATCGATCCAAATGAGTTATTAACTATTCAACTTTGGCTTCTCAGAATATACGATATTCGTAATGGGATTACCCGTGGCAGTTGATGATTTCATATAATATGGATAAGTGTGTATGAATAATAATGCGGATATTATATGACTCAGTATATATACTGATATCCACTGGATAGAGAATATCAGATAATTCAATTATTTTAAAAACTATTCGTTTTGTAGTATTTTAAAAATAACTATAGCTTTGTTGGGATATCTGTTTGTGAATTGTTAATTATACAATATTGAAATTCATTAATAAATCGTCCTACAAAAGATATCAAACAACTTGTTAACGATAAAAAGAGGCTATCTTGCTGCTGGATATACAGTTTTTACTACAAAGAATGTGTAGTATGAAAAGCCTCAAATTTTTTGTGACGAACCAATCGATTTTTTTTTTCTTTTGGTTCTCTGGACCATTTTGACATTGCAGAAGATTCTGAACAGTATCAATTGATTGACTTTCTTCAAACATAAATCATTCAATCAGAAAAGTGATATATACATTTAAAAAAAGATAAGACTAAGAAATATGTTCTTTCATTTGATTTTACGTAAAATACATAAAATATTAGAAAAGTAATCGTAATATTAAAACTTAATGCTCTAAAAAAAATTAGGTTCTAAATATTTGTATATTCTTAAATGGAAACTAATATATCTTAGCGAGTCTTAATTATTATTTCAAAAAAGAGACTGACACGTTTAACGTACATGTTTATTTTTCTCTGTTTGAATTTATATTTAAAACATCCCAAAGTTGAACAGATACTATATGAAGAAAAGTCTTTCTTCAAAAATAAAGTTGGAAATGTCTGAAATTCGAGTGCTTTTAAACCGATGCGAGGCTATTTTTATATTTATATATCCAAAAATATATTTCAAAGTTGAGGCAAAATTTTTTATTCAGATCACTAACACATAAAACGCGTTTTATGAGATTCTCGATACATTGTGTCAAAGATTTTTTGCCATGGGCACTTAATGGATGAACAAATTAAAGTCTCTATTGACATTTTAACATGTGATACTATCTCATATAACTTTTGATCGCAGAAGTGCTATCAAAATTGGACAGGTCAATATAAAAAGTGTATTTCATATTTTATACAATTGAACCAGATTACAAAGTACAAAATTTTATTTACAGTCAATCTCTTTCGTTATACGACTATGCCCAACCGAATATACTGGAAGTTTTCTATTAGAATTAAAAAATCTTGTAAATCAAAATTACTTAATTCAAATCATGGGTCAATTTGATTGAATGAATATTAAAATATTTACTACCATTACTATATAGTTATGATCATAAAGAGAAAACAAAGTTCTCATGCCAACGCTTTTAAAAATTTATGAGTCACATCAAAATGAAAATATCAATGTTCCCAATGCACGAAAATTATAAAATAACATGATATGATAAAATTATATGATTAATTTATAAATTCAAATCTATCAATCGTATTCTGATATGGCGGAGTCCAGATAACAGGGGAATAATAATTTAAAACCGATAATACTAAACTATTATATAATATAATGATAGAAGCTGAGTTCGTGAAAATAGTCTAGTGGCATAATCGCTTTTAGAATGACTCAATTATTAGTACAACGATTTAAAGTTAGCAAACAATAAAAAATAACACCTATTCTGGTAGTATATTAATCAGCTTCGAATATATTCATGATTTTTCAAGGTGCTTTCACAAATATCATCATTTCCTACGCAGTTGTTAATATTTTTTTCGGAATAAACAGTCTTTTTACAAACTAAAATTTAAGTTGATTCTTTTTTCAGCGTTTAAGTATATTTTAAATCCTGCCCCATAAAAATCTGTCGAATATATTTTTTTCAAATAGCTACTCTAAAGGAATATCTCTGAGTAAAATGAATCTACAGATTCTATCTCAGTTAATTTGATAAAACATATTACATTGATCATACATACAACTTTTTATATTTTATGATATTTTTCAGGGGATTTTTACCTCAAAGGCCTATAGATTTATAAGCCTTTTAATTTTTAAAAGCATAAGTCCATTTTTTTGAAAATCGGAAAAACTTTGAATTTAGTATCTTTAAATGGGTCTTTTTCAGTTAAAGCTTTCAGTAGTAGCTAAAATATTGCCCTAAAGCTACGATATACAGAAAACGTAACAACATAAGTCCATTTTTCAAATTTAGTGCGCGGCATAACAACATAAGTCCATAGCAGTGATTTATTTTATACCAAATTGAATATAAAAATAATTTTCATATAAAATATATACAATAACTAACTAGATAAAATTTATAATTTTGTAGACGTTAAGTGCATAATCGTGAGAATTTTGAAAATTAGTTCATTATACCTGTTCTTTTACAAAATAAAAAAAAATGCTTTTTAATTTATCGCGAATTCAAGTTGTATTCAAGTTGTATTATTTTTAATATAATTATTCGTTGATTAAGTGATATTTTTTATTCGAATTCATAATTAAATTAACGAAACTGATCGAAAAATAAACGAGAACAGGACTATTTGATAAGTCCAAGTTCCCGGCATAACGACATAACTTCATACTTTTTCGAGTTTTCACGAAGGAGAAAATGCATAACCTGGTCGCATACCACCGGGTATTGATTAGTACAGTATCGCGTCCTACCTCATTTATTCCGATCTTACGAATAAGTTTGAACATTGAAACCCATTTTTCTCAGAAACGCAAAAAGTGGACTTACGTCGTTATGCTTCGAAGCCACAGAAATTCATTTCCATGTCATACGTAATTTGATGAAAATCCGCATTTGATTATAATTATTATTGAATATTATATTATTAAATTTAATATTAAATTATTATTATTTAATTATATTACATTTTATTCAATTTGATTATTAAATTATCAGTAATATGCAATTAATAAAATTTTACGAAATCAAATTTAGTTAATTGAGTCGCGAAAAACGCTGAAATATTAAACGAATCGACAGCTATACAGCATCGATCGCGCGAAGGACCATCATTTCAAGCAATCCTTTACTAAAACACTAAAACATCTCCGCTAAAAACAATTACAGCAAGTACCGAATCCCAGTAATAAACTTATATAAACACACACACACAACTAATAATTTTCCATTTAACACACCAAGCCAACTGGCGATCGCAAAACTTTCGCCAACTGCGTAGCAGTATAGTATAGCAGCAGTAGAGAGTAGTGATAGTACAGTATAGTATAGCCACGGTGCAATCAAAAACTCCCGCAGTGCCCTCGAAACGCAAAGTTAAACCTGCGGCTTCTTCGCCCCGAGTTATATGAGTTTATCCTGCGGGGCGGGGGTCCGCTCGAGAATGTAGTGCACTACTATACTCGAGTAGGGATTCCAAGCGGTAAAAACTATAGACGGTGTATGTGTGTGTGGAAAAGATATATATTCTTCTTACCGCACGCGCGCGCTGTGCTGCTTGTCGCGGTTTGAAATTTTCATTTCCCCGGCGGCGTTTGAAATCGAGTTAACAACGATCCCGACGTTCTATATGTGATTTTGAATCCACAAAGTGTTATGAATCCATCGATGTTTTCTTTTTAGATGGCTCATATATATATGGTTGAGAAGGTTTAACGTGAAATGCTTTTCCTACACCGAGTAGAATATTCTGGTAATTATAAAGTTCAAACGCACATTCGAAGTTAATAATCCGGCGTGTATGTGTGTGTGCGTATTAGGAAACTGGATTTTTAAACCTATATATACCACGTCAAAGATGTAATATGAGGATTGCGGGTACTTATCGCAATTAAGGTAGTTAAAATGCATTTCACCGTGCAAGCACAGGGTTTACGGCTGAGTGGCAAATTAAAAGCGCGTGTGAAAATTATTGAAAAAGAAAAAAACAGGGCAAAAAAGAATTTAATGCGATTGAGCGCTTTTAATAAGAAATCAGACCTTTCAAAGGTGTCATTGAGATAATTTATTTATGTACTCAGTGTAATGCTTTACCGTTATACATATATACTATATATTGATCGGCATTTGATGCATTTCGAGCAGACGCTGCGCTCATTTCTACGTCGTAATTTTCTCTCGTGTATTATGTTAGAAATAGGGGATAAATAAATGACTACGCGACGACGATGATTATTATTAGCGTATCTGATAAATATATATTTTCACGATGTCATCATCGATAATATAGAATTTATTAATTCACTGCAATATTCAGTGTGCGAACGCAATAGAGCAGTCTCTACAATAATAATTTATGAGAATTTATCCACTTAGATTTATTTTAGGATAAACTTTGATTGGTTTGAACTACTTTTTTTTCTCTCTTTAATTCGATTATTTTTTATAGTTTGTTAATCCATCCAAATTGGATACCGAATCGGAATATATAATAGCGCTTTTTACCGAAATAAAATTGTTTAATGATAAAGATAAACGGCCTGCCTATTTAATCTGGAAAAACAGCAGAATGATAGGACTAAAAAAGTATAATTCGAAATAGAAAAGTTTATTTTGATTAAACAAAGAAAATGTTATTTCTTTCACTATTCAGTAAAATCAAGAATAAAATATGCTTTATTCGTATACCTTTTTACGTGTTTTCATTTAACTTCTAAATTCACTTTTCATGTTCTAGTTTATCAGAAAAAGAACTCAGAAAACCGAAGTTTTTCTGAACGCTGATCGCGACGCCAGGCTCTTATATAATTGTAAAATGATGGATACTACCATACCATGAACTAGATTTTTGTATCAACTGAATATAGAAATACAAGCACTCTCCTCTATATGTGTTCCTCCCTCTTTATGATTTGCGCACACGAGATTACGAACTTTTGTACTCGTATTATTTACCATACTGTATAGAGATATAATCAAGAGTAAAGTTAAACGTGCAAGTAAAGAATTACTTCTTTCTAAAATAAAATGCATCTTTTCCCATATGAGTTATTTAATCAGTCCATAATCAATAATTCAACCAATATAATATAATATTTTCATTTATATTAATTACGTTTTCGTATGAAGTCGTAAATTACATCTCGGAAAAAATTATGTAAAAGACGAATTTCGACATTCAATTCGCGATTTTATACATCAGTTTTTTCTAATTTTGGAATGTATAAATATTGAATTCATAATTGGGACACCGTAGCCTTCCACGAACGCATAACAAAAATTAATATTCACGAATTCATTGGAAAATGAAATTTTTCTTTTACAAGTTAAAAAGTTTTTCCTCTCACAATATGTTTATTCATAACTTTATGCAATGAATAAAGTATATCTGTAATTCTGTAGATATATTTTTGTATTACATATGTACATATCTAAATAAATATTGAAAAACATTCCCGCACAAATGATGCATATGAATTAAAAAAAAAATTTTTCAATCTGTAGAAGAGCGAAGTGATCATTATATTGCCCAAAGGATTAGCATACCGCCTAACTATATTCTTGAGAAGTAATTTAAACGATAAAATCAGATTATAACCTACCACCAACTGAATCGTTATTCACTTTTTCAAATCCAAACTCTTCAATTCTTTGTAAACATCTCTCGTACCCATTTTTACCAACTCGCTTTTACCAACCCCTCTGCTCTGCTTCCAACCATACTATAACATCTTCGACCTACCTTCCTCAGGAGCGCCTCGCTATGGCAGAAATCCCAGAGCAAGCAAAGGGCCAGCGACGATATACCCGTCTCCTTGGCGAGCGTCGCCAATACGGAGAAGAGCAAGGTGAGCAGGAGATAAAGGATCGGCCGGCGCTGCTCGTAGTGGGCGACGTAGGAAAGGAATGCGCCCTCGGCGAACAGGCATGCCAGTAGATCCGCCCGGCCGACAATTCCAGCCACTGCCTCGCTGTGGATCGGATGCACAGCGAACAGCAAGCCTGCGATTGCCTGCGCCAGAGTCTGGCCTGGTAGGACCTGAAATTACGACGGTTAAGGTTAGTTATGTTGTTTGGTTTAGGTTTAACAAGCTGAATAAATATATGTTTTGCCAACTTATTAAATATTATCCTTTTATACCACAAATCATCGCAAACCTTAAAAAAACACACCCACAAACGTCGTTCTATAGGTTAAACAATAAGCTACTGTGTAGATAACCTTAAGAAAATAGGCTCGCACATGCTTTTGAGGTCGCTAAATCAGAATCCAAGGTTAATTTTAGCTTTTTACATTCGTATTTAATCGTCCTAAAAGCATAAAGTGCTCTAGTTTTTTTATTTTAGTGCCTCTGTAATTGCCTCGCTTTGGAGTAAAGGCCTGCATTCAACGTATGAATTTTTAATGTAACAAGCTAAAATTAGAAACATTTACTCTTCTAGCAATACCACGTAATACAGCTATTTTACCGAAAATCCATGTTCCCTTTGTCAACCGATAAATTGTCCGAAATCTTTTTGCTTTGCGCTCCGAAACCAGGCTTTCGCTAAAGCAAAAAATATGCAGGCATTTTTAAATTTAATAAACTATATTTGACTGCAAACACAATACTGCGCACTTTTTGCAATTTTCATGAAAGTAGAAACCAAAAAAAAAAAATATTCCAACATTTTCGTTGAAAAAATATCTTCCCTCGCGTGGACATTGATTTTCAATAAAACCAGGACAAACCATCGACTGAAAATATTTCAAAACTCTGATTTAAAATCGGCATTTCAAATTCCAAGAATCGTCGCATTTTCAAGGTATACCATACATACCACTTTGCATCGTATGTAGTTGAAAGGTATACAACGTATGCTACGTATTTTCCTACAATTTTTCATCATACATCTCATACTCAAAAAGAAGATATATACGCCACACATATATAAATTCCATGTCAAAGCTTGCGGCTGATATATACAACTAAACAGCCGCAAGCGTATATTTGATCGCATTACCGTGTACATACCACGAGAAAAAGAAAAACTATTATCTACTACGCAGCTTTCAACCGCCGCAGCAATCAGCCACGTGTGACCACGTGCGGTGGTGAGCACTCTAGCCATCTCGCTAAACGCTAAAATAATCGATAGCCAGTTAACTCGTTCCCTTGGTTTCGCGCGCGACTCTTCAATAATGCAACGGTTACAGAGAAAATCCGACTCTCTCCTCTCGATGAATAGCACACGCGCGGACCCGAGCGTTCCTATGAAATTCTCATGCGGCAAGGTTCGCACGCGTCCGACTTGGTGACCCCGATAAATATAGCCTTCTTTTTTTCTCGTTTATATGTATGTTACATACTGACAGTATGTATGTATAGCTGTGTGTGTATGTGTATCTTTCTGACTGTGTATATGTATATATGTACACATCGCAGCTATACGAATGCAAGTTGGTAGAAGAGGTGGGGTACAAAGGTAGAGGAGGACCGCTTGCACACTTGAGTTAATATTCAAGGAAGTGCGGATGTCAAAGTTCGCCAAGACCGACGTCGACGACGATGCTGCTGCTGCTGCTACTGTGCGATGCGATGCTTTTATACATATATATGTATATATATATATATACACGTGCATATAAACGCAGTCACGCGCGTGCTCGGGCGATGTTTAACGCTGACCCAGTTGGCCCACCGGCTGGAGAATTGTAATTAATTAGTTAAATAAAGGCTTTTCGTTTGAGTGAAAGAGAGAGAGAGGGAGAGGGAGAGACAGAGGTGATTTAATTAATTTGAGTAATGAAGAAGAAGTTATTGATAACGTTATGGTGAAATGAAAATACGTGCCTGAGAAATCTCGAGTTCATCTCGATCATTATATATATTTGTGGTATGATTTATTTGACGCATGCACTGATTTGACTATTTTTCTATTCGCGAAATCTAAACCAGATCGAATTCATCGCGGTTATTTATAGAATTAACTGCAGACGAATTGTATTCTTTTATTACCCCTTATTTTTTTTTTAATAAAGAATATTATCTACGATTCATGAAAATCAACTTAATAACCCGCAGACTGAGCCCCTTCAACTCTGTTCGAAATAGATTCGCCGTCGTATACCGCAGCTTTATTTACCGAGATCTCCCAGAAAGAAAGAGAGGGAGAGAGAAATGGATCTCATTTGCAACAGGGTCACATCTGTAAATATAGAATCTTGTTAAATGTTTCATCTCAGCCGCGTATATGTCAAAAGAAAAGAACCTCATATACTTGTATTATAAATTAACGAACGACTGCAAATGAATATTCATAATATACTACATAGTATGCTTTAATCGATAACTCAAACCAAACTCACATCTCCCTCTCTCCCTCTTTCTCTTTCGGATACAAGTTTATTTTCAAAATGCCGCTCTCTCCTCTCACACTTCGACACGCGACATGTCCACCCGATAAATATTCAAGTAGCTCCTGAATAATTACATCCCTCGCGGGCAGTGGTGGTGATACGATGGCAAAGTCGCGACTTGCGCTCTTTTGCCGCACGCGTCGTCGTGTTTCGAACGCAAACAATCGAATGTTTTTCCTCTCTCTCTCTCTCTCTCTCTCTACCTCCGCTTTTGCTTGTCTTATATAGCACACATACACACACACATACATACATGCGCAAGAGTGCAATCGACATTATCGGTAAACAGCCGGCAGGAGCGGAAAGTTAGTTTACTTAGTATTAACAACTACGGAGAATTACTTGCGAACGACGATTCGCTGCATCGTATATATACGTATACTTTGCTAACCATAACATAACCAGAATTTTCACTGTCCAGAAACAATAACACGGTATGGCCTGCACATGGTATATATATATACGGTATATACTTAAGACTTTCTTTTCGCGAATCTCCAATCCACTAGAGCAAGAAAATTCTTCGACGTGTATATAGGCGAAGGGTGGTATATATATATATATATAGGTACAAATTGGGGGTGGAGGAGAAATTAGCCACGAGACGCTATACGCGCGCGGTCTTCCGAAATATGTTAATTGAAAAAGTTGTACGTCGAGAGAGAGAGAGAGAGAGAGAGCTGAAGTTGTTGCTGTGCGCGAAGAGCTCTCGCATATAGACACTTGTTATATGCGCGAAAGAATGCGCGCGGGTTTTATAGGTAGGATAGTGGGTCGGGTTATACAGAGAGGGGGTGGGGGAGGGGGAGGGAATAGTTTATTAAGGCTTTCCATTTTAACGAGGAACTTTGTTTTGTTGCCGAAGCGAAATGAGGCCTGTATGAGTTTAAATAATATGTGGGCATCCTATATATATATATCTATATATATGTATGCACGAATAGTTTTTCCATTTTACGAGCGCGCCGAGTGCGTTGAAACGAGGGTATGAAGTTTTTTTTTTTTTTTTTGTTTTTGTTGTTGTTTTATTTTTCTTCATCTGTTATTTCGGGAGCAAAGTGGTTCATTCGTCTGTGTTTGTTTTATGTTTGGAGTGTGCATATATATATATATATATAGAGCCGATTGAAAATTGACGAAATTCAAAGTGGACAAAATATTTATTTCGTATATCTTATATAGAGAGATAAATAAATAAATAAGTAAATAAAATAATTCTTTCGTTCGCGCTATAAAATATCTATAGAATATTATAAGGTATTTTTAGAAACACCGCAGATAATTGTCCTGAAAAGTTTAATCGTATTTCAGATAATTGGTTCTATATTAGAGATTATAATATATACCTATCTAAACCAATTTTAGCTCTTAATATTGTTAGATTTTAATCTAATTATATGTTATAATCTTATTACGTTTATTTTGCTATATAGAAATATTTTTTTTTTTTTTTTAAATATTAATGTATATACCAACAGAAAGATACAAGCCTGCCTTTCAAAAAATACGTGATCCATTACTATAAAAGGACGTGGGATTTCGCGAAGAGCAGCTGCTGCGCGCAGCTACTTTCATTACATGCATATATGCCACTAGACTTTTCGAGTACCGTTAAACGAGTTCCAAAAATCCTCAAGACGAAATTCGGGTCATTATTGAGATATCTACCAAGACGTTTTCGGGCCATATTTACTTTGGCCCATCTCGTGCTGCATTAAATTTTACAACCTTATTACAGTGTACTTTTTCTGCTGCTACTGCTACTGCTGCTGCTGCTGCTTCTCTT
This sequence comes from Torymus tubicola, assembly GCA_035583055.1. Classification (NCBI taxonomy): domain Eukaryota; kingdom Metazoa; phylum Arthropoda; class Insecta; order Hymenoptera; family Torymidae; genus Torymus; species Torymus tubicola. Next base: position 27,279 of record JAWWEQ010006990.1, read on the forward strand.
CTCTTTGAGCAATGAGGCAGTTTTTTAAAATTAGGTCGTATTCTGTTTGATTTTGAAAGAGTTTCATTAAAAAAAAAATGTGCTAGTTGCAATTTTTTTGATGACTATAAAATTATGCCTTAGTTTTTTAAGAGTTTAATTACTTTTGTTGCTCAAGTAAAAAAAATACATTATACACATATAAAAAATACAAATTTTTTTAAAATCGCCTACTTTTACCGTATATTTTATACATCACTTAAAATATTTCCACCCACTGAATTCGGAACCCCAGCCAACCCCAAAATTTCCAAAATACCCACCCGCACTTCTCCCCCATTACAACCCAATCATGCCATAATTCACTCAAGCAGCAGCAGCAGTAGCAGTAGCACACATCCAAAATCTACATACCTTCTTAGCGATGCGAACGACGAGTGCAGTGCAGAGGGCGTGCAGCAGGACATTGACGAGGTGGTATCCGAGTGGCTCGAGGCCACCAAGCAGGTAGTTCAGCCGGTAAGTCGCCACGCAAAGCGGTCGATAGCTGCCGTGGCTGCCGCGCTCCCGCAGCGGCGTGCCCCAGAAGTCATTCTCGAGGAGCCGCGACCACGGCGTGCCTGGCTTCAGGTCGGCGTTCGTCAGTATCGCTCGTCTGTGGAAGATACAATTGAATGGGGGCTTAGCGATATGTGATTAGGATGCGTTCAACGTATGTATAAGTGCTTGGAGAATGGATGTTTGTTAGGATGAGGAATGAAGGGAATTGTTGTTGTTTTTTAAGGGTGGTATTTGAGATTGGATGTGACTGTGGTTGGATGTGATTTAATAGCAAACTAAAATGGTAAATATCTGGTAGTTGACAGTTTTGTAATGATATACTGGGAACCATAACAAATATTATAACAAATATTGTTATTGTATCAGTTATTATTCATTGACGAAGTTCTTTTAGAAATTATGCTTTAATATCTTTTCCAAAACATGAAATATGTTGGAGGACTTTTAAAATATGCTTTGATACAAATTTTTTACTTCATCGACTTTGCGGTGAATCTTTTTCGTGGGTGTGTGTCTAGTCAAGATCTCAAGAATCGCTCCGTCAATTTCCACGACTGATTCTTAGGTCATTCACTCATTCAAGTTTCTTTTGTTTTATAATCAAAAGATCCTTTTGAATCTTATGTGTTATTAATTTTTTATACTTATAGCTAATATACATACTTAACATTATAAACTTTTCTTTAAAAAGCTTAAAATTATTCACATTTTCTGTTTTTTCATTTTTGATTTAGATATTATATTAGTCTGTCATCGGTTATTAAGGAAAAGATGCTTGAGATAAATCAAGAAATATGTGATTTATTGCCTTAAAATTACAACCATTTATTACACTTTTTGAGGACAATACTGTATTAAAATTTCAAGAGATCCGAGCTCAAGAAATGTCAATTTCACGTAGATTTCATATCACTTTGCGACAACTGAACTAACATATACTTATATAAATACCGCATTAACTATCAAAGGGCAACAATTAATACCATTTTCTTACAATGACAAAAAATACCCCTTATTAATCCCAAAACCAAACAAAATTTGAAAATTAGTTACAAATCAGTCCAACATTCTATCACCAACCCCCCATTGAAATCACTCACAAACCCCTCGTCTCATCCAGATATATCTGCACGGTCACGCGACCCAGAAGGGCCAGTTCCACTCGGAACCTCGTATTAATGAGCTCCTCTGCTAATGAGTATATTCACGACGTGTAACCGTCGTATACCAGCTTACAATTGATACACCTTCGTAAAGTGCCTCGTATAGAAACTACCGCGTATATATATAGCCAATCTACTTTATAAGAGCGGGCATATTATATATTATGTACAACTCGCTATATACAACGCTTCGTAGGACGTATTGGATAATCCGATCGATTAATGAATTGAGCTTGGAATTAACAAAAAGCACGGTTACGCGCTTATATACCTGATGATCCACTGCTACATGCCGTGAATTAATAATAAATCGTATATACGGTACTGGTGGACATGATTGCCGAGGGTTTTGTTGATTTTCGTAATAATTAAATTGGTGCACATTAATGTGTTGAATTCTCCCTGTCATTATAATACGTGTATATACGGCTGCTGACAAATCTAGAAATAATAACGCGATATATCCATCGTCAATTGTTTCCGTTATACGAAATAACAACGAACAGAGCAATGATTAAAGAAAAGAATCCAAGGAACAATAATTTTTCATGATTACCAATACTTTAACCGACTGTTTTCCCACGCAAATAAAAAATGCCACCTCATTCAAACCACCCGCTATGCTTATCTTCAATGTAGCTTAGCCTTCATTTACTCCCCTTATATACCCACCTATACAAACACACATATACACTTGCTCTCTCTCTCTGCAAAACTCGTTATTACCGCCACCTCGGCTCGTTAAATTTCAATTCGCAAAACAAACTCGACACCCTGTGCCACTGCTCCTACCACGGCTTCTATTTGCTCAACTCATCGGGGGCGATCTGCCGGAGTGAAACCGTCGTCGTCGCCGTCGTCGCCTGTACGACTATACATACGATTGCTCTCCTCGCGCGGAAAAGTCACAGCTGAATAATTGACGGTGTCGAGGTAGTTGTTAAAAATGCAAGAGATGAGAGAAGATGTATAAGCTGGAAGAATGCGTCGAAAAAGTTGGTTTGGAGCTTTGTTATATCGAGGATGGTATAAGTTTTGTAGAGTTGGAGTGCACAACTGGATTTTGGGTACATGGTTAATAAGTTCAGGAGAAGAGACGAGTATTTTTGGAAATATATAAGCATATTATAAGTTTTTAAAACTTTCAAGAACCATTTTTGTCAATTTTCCACCACATCATATACCGGAGTTATGATAAAGCGTGTCAAGTCTTTAATTTTTCGAAAATTTAAATCAACCCAACGATCCTAAAACTACACTGTGCGTTCCCAAAGAATAATCTCTTCTCCCTTCGGGCAAAATTTCACCCTCCAATATCCCGCCTCCAACACGCAGCATCAGGCGCTTTCTCAACCCTCATCTGCCTTTCGTATCATAAACTTTGCTCTATATAATATTCAACAAATTCAATTACCCAGCCCTAAAATCCTCGTAAAAAGCGTCCCCTCCCTCCCTCGCTCGAAGCTTCTAATTTCATAAAAATCAATTACCCCCATCATCCAAGCCGCCTTCCGGCATTTAAATATCAATACACACGTACACAGAGAGCAAGAGGTGCTGCTATACTCTCGAAGCGAAACTAATTAAACCAAGATCCCAGACCCTAAAAATTAATTTATCGACTCTCTTAAGTTAGCTGCTGTTACTCTTTCTCTCTCTCTCTCTCTCCCCCTTCTCATATACTTTCATTACGACGCAAAAACCTTCTTCTCTGCTCCTGAACCGAGGGAGAAAGAAAGAAAGAAACGAATGAAAGCGAAGACGAAGAAAAGAATGACTTTTCTTTTCTGCGCACACGCGTGGGGGAGGGAGATTTTAGAAATTTAAAGCGCGTTACTTTTAACGCCGCGCGGTCCTCTACTCCCCTACTTCGTCGTTGTCGTCGTCGTTGGGGGGAGAGAAAAATCGATCCCGGAGAGAGAGAGAAAAATGGTCGCGCGGCTCAATTTTTCCTCGACGCCGCGTCGTCTTCTTCTTCTTCTTCGCCTTCGTCTTCTTCTTCTTTTACCCCTGCGACGGACTTTTAAAGCTCCGCGTGAAAAAAGAAATATATATAGTGCTGAGTAAGCTAGTATAGAGGGGAACCCGAAAGAGTGTGTGATTTCGCCTGGCAGCTGATGTTTATTCGGGTATAGCCTATATGCGTGTGTTTGTGTGTATGTGTATGGAAGTGAACTGTAGAGGCATCAAAGCCGTGTGAGTAATAGACATTTTTTAGAAGCACGTCGTCTATATACGCGAATTGAGGGGGAGAAGAAAAAAAAATATTTGCCTTTGGAATTTTCCCTATATACCCGGGTGAATGTGTGTGTATGTTGACAACAAAGTTATATAATCTATATCATGTCGGCGAATCTGTGTTCTTTATTACACGTAATTTCCTCGAATTTTGTCATTTCGCACGTGCTTTTTTTACACTTAACAGTAGTTATAAGAAGTATTAGTAAAAGCTCTGTTCTTCGTAAAATTTTGTACTACGTATATATATATACCGGTCTAATGATCATTATAGTAGCGTTTGAAATTCACACTAACCCAGAGATTAAAACTGTTACTTTACCAGATGAACGCAAAGAAAAAAAAACACATACACTGCACACCCGAAGCTTTTATGTATCCGTAAGTTATTACTTTACCTCCGGTCGACTAATCTACCACGCTTGAAAAAAAAAATTTTTCTCTCCCTCTCGCAACGTCGTCAAAATTTCAAACCGTATAACTATACAATCTTTCTTTTTTTTTCCCTCGCCACGTTGTTTAGGGAGAGGGAGAAAAAAAGCATACTCCAAAAAGCTCCCCTGGCCTTTATTTATCCACATAGTGTCGAGGAGATCGCCGACGCTATAACGTTAAAAACGTAAACACCGCTCTGCTTCTTTAACCTCATCGCTGAGCCTAAATTTTCAATGCGACGTCGCTTTTACAGATATCCATACGATTTATATTCCACACAGCTGGCGCTATACCATATAACAGTACCGTATAACAAAAAAAGCGAGAGACGCACAGGCATAAAAAATTCAGAAACCAAAAAACCCCCAACGATCTTCTTCTTTTTTATTGTTCATGAACAGCACAAGGGAAAGGATCTATCTCCTCATATAAAGACGCAAGCATCGCACGCGTATAGGATATACCATCAGACATATATATTGCTTTCAATATGCATGAAACTATTAGCGTCCCGAAAGACACGTTAATAATTCGCAAGCGCGCGCAGAGCTCGTACGGCTATTTTTAGCCACGAGATAGAGCTATTCAAGCATAGAAATGTAGTATATGTATATACGCGTTCGGGGTTAAATGTGTATATGTATATATACGTGCCCGCACGAAAAGTGCTCTCGGAAAATTTTGGTTTCAAGTAGCAAGGCCGATTACACACAGCGCGCGGCTGGCTATGTATAATAGCTTTTATATATACCGACAGACTTGAATTTTAAAAGAAACGCGATCGTAGGTCAAAACCTAATGATACCTATAGGTATATGTATATGTATATATCTTTTCAACGCTATTAACTTTGTGTGTGTATGTGTGTTTCAGAAAAATTCAGGTTGAAAGCGCTCGAACAATGATTCAATTCGCGAATATTTTTAAAACGAAAGAGGATAAAGTGGTTCTGCGTCCTCGTAACCTTAATACACCCCGCAAGTCTTTCGAAAAAGATGAATTTTATATATAGATCATGTGTAGGATTAACTCTTGACTTGTGCGATATATATAGCAAAAAATTAGCGAAAAAATCGTACTTGCTTCATTAACCATCTTCCCACCTAATAAACAACCAATGTAACAAGAGCACCAACAACAATAAGAACAAAAATGCAGTATACTGTTAGCTTGCACCAATCATCTTTTACATACCCGCTCCAATATATATACAGCCATCACGATATATGAACGGGGTTACCTGATCGCCACGCTGAGAAACTTCATCAGAACTACAAAAATATATCGCTGCGATCTCATACATATATCCACACACACACACCGTCGCAAAGGAAAAAATCTCAAGCTTGGACTTTTTGCTTCATTTCGTTTTCATTTCGCTCCCTCGGCATGTTCTCTCCCTTGCCTCATTCATCAGTGTATATACGCGGATCGATGCTTTCCTCTCTCTCTCTTTCTCTTTCTCTCTCCTCGTCATTCGCGCTCACAGCACCGGAAAATCCTTCTTCCTCCTCCTCCACCTCCACCTCCACCTCATCATCATCGCAAAAACTACTCTGTGTTGGGTTGCGGACCCTCGAAAGCGCCTCGTTTCTCGCTCCCCCTGCGCGCGTTGCACACACAACAGGAGGAAAACGTCGCGTGCGTGCGGCCAATTATAGCACCGCACGTGCGTGTCTTTTTCTCTCTCTCTCCCTATATATATAAACACATACGTATATAGGGAAAGACACGTGAACCCACAGCAATCGAGTACAAATAGACGGAATAATCGTGAAGCTTGACTGGTGAGAGAGAGAGAGAACGCGTCGAAGGGCAAAACTCAGAGGGCAAACACACACACAGAGAGAGAAAATCTCTCCCCTTCTCGTACTGTATGGATACTTACACACACACACGCACGAGAGCATGAAGCGCGATGCTGCGCGCATGCGGACGAAGGGGACGCAAGCGCGAGCTATCGATTTCACCGAGTTTCCACGGCGTGCGCCGAGCGAGAGGGAACCAAGAGAGAGAAAGAGAGAGGGTGAGAGTATACATACGCGACCGGCATAACTTTAGACCGCATCGTATGTATGTGTGGTGTATATATGTATATAGATGGAGGAAAAGATCCTCATGTTCTTTCTCTGCGTGTGGGAAAGGAACGAAGTAAAACAAAAAAAAAAAGGACGTGCGGTAGTCCGTGCGCGCACGCGGCGTGAAATACGACTGCTCATCTCGCCTCATGGCTAACGAGGTATATACACCGGGGCACACGCCGCTTCTACTGCTATACGTCTAATTCGAATTTATGCCTATACTCCCTCTCTATATGTATACGAGAGAGAGAGAGAGGTACGATGCATCGGAGAGCAATAAGTCATTTTTCGCTCCCCTCTATTACTATACGTGTTCTTTTTTATATATATAGATAGGCATATATATCGACAACGGACGCCGGCAGATTAGATCGAATTAGTGTTAATGCGAGGGTGTACGTGTGTGCGATGACGGGATGCTGCTGCTGCTGTGTGTGTGTGATAAATGGCTACGTGTTATACGTACGGATGAAAGCGCATAGAAAGAGAGAGAAATATGCGGTGATTTTTGGATTTCCGATATACTATATATATATGAATAACGCTTGCAGCTTCGATTCTTGTATACGTTTTGTGAAATGATATATAAGATCAAGGATCGTTGGAGATTTTTCTTTTTGTTGGGTTAGGTCAACGAAGAGTTTTAACGTTCAGGTGATTGATGTGCATGTGTTGTGTGTGTCTTTAGTATATATATGACGTGGGTTGCTGAGTGCCAGTGAATGATGCACATAATAGGACGCGTGGCTGAGAGTTTCGTTGAGTTGAAGTGTGTATATGTGTGTGTGTGTGTGTGTGACGTGTTGATGAATAAACGTCTCGAGTCATTGAATATATGTAGCAGTGAAAGCGTGCGGCTCTTTACAGCTGTAAAATATGAGGTATAATAACGGTACAACGTAAAAGCTCAAACCTGTTGTATAAAGGTATAATGTGAATTTTAATAAATTTTATATATATATGGAAAAGTTTTATATATCTATATATATGTATATATTCACCACAAGTGTTCCAGGCAATAAGTAACTAACTAAAAAAAGGCATCACTCATACCCTTGAAACATTCATCGCCTCCACCTTCAACGATATAACCTCGCACCCATACGGGCGTCGTTTAATTTTTAACAACCCCCTTCTCTCTATCTACCCACTCGACACCATATACCTCCTCCTCTTCTCTTCACCGAAAATTCAACAAAACTTTTCTCAACCACTCCAACACGCAACACACGCGATCCTTCTTCCCTTTCTCTCATTCACTCACTCTACATCTATACTAACTACCCACAACCAAAAAAGCGCAACTTGAACCCGGCCCTCGAAAAGACGCTCGCTAGCACACGATCGCGGAACTACCTCGTTACTGCTACTACTACATACAACTACATACCGCACACGTCGCGTGTGCTAATATACCGAAGTGAGAGAGAGAGAGAGAAAAGAAATAATCGATATAGGCATATATAACGCGCGCGAGCGAGCAAGCGAACGACGGTATATAGTATACTACTAGCTGCCATCAGCAACAGGTATATCGCATGCACGAGTAAAAGAGAGAGAGAGAGAGAGGCTCGTATATAGACACGCACAGGTGTGTTGTGTATGTGTGTATAGGTGTATGAGCGAATTCAAAGCGGCTGCCTGAGGTGTGTAGGTTAGAGTTGGTGGGTAGTAGGCTGACTTTAAGAACACTCTTCGCGTGGGCACGTGAAGCAGTAGTATAGTAGTAGTGGGGTTGAAGCGAGAGTAGCAACGGCCACTCGAGATTTTTACCCCTGCGGCGATGACTACGACGCGTAGGGTGTTGCGTGTATATATATATATATATCGTGTATGGTCGTATGTGGATGAGAGAATTAAGGCTTTATATCGAAGGGTGATTCGTAATTCGTGTGAACTGATTGAATAATTAGGGTGGTATATAGGGGGGGAAGGTATTGGGTAATAGAATGTAACATGAGATATGGTTGTTCTTGGAGTAACGCAGCTTGACCTATAAATGCTGCTACGTACGCAGTGTTGACCTTTTTTTATATATATATATTGTGTGTGTATATATGTACCGGTCTTTGCGAAGAAAAATGTATGCACGCTATTAATATACACAGATAAATTTATTACAAGGTATTTTATTTATTTTCCGACGAATAAATCTGGTAAAATATAGAAAACAAGGTTATGTACCAGAACAATAGATAAAATGTATATAGAAACGTGTCGTGATGGTAGGATGGTGGATCTATTTTTTTAATAAAATAGAAATACTTTGATTTATTACATATAATAAATAAAAGCAGATATAAATATATGTTACATCATGTAATATTAAATTAATCCCTTGACACCTAGTTTTTTTATACACATATTTTCTATACTTATATACGAATCCGATACATAAATACAATTTATTTACCTCGTCCTCCTTTTATTACGGAAATTCTAAAACAGTATATCAATATACGCGACCTAAACTCCAATCTGAACCAATATACACAACGGGCAATGAATAAACGACGAAATATAATTCTTCCAGAAACCAAATTACCAAAGTATCCATAAAAGAGGAAAAACTCCGCAAACTGCCTCCCATCAGAAACCATTAACAATCGCATTACCTTCCTAATTCAATGACCCAAAAGTCTAAATAATCAATCCATCGGAGAAAGAAAGAAAAACTCTCAGCACGCATCGCACCATCGTCGTCTCCTAATCTGTCCTAATACTTGGAAAGAACTTTCCGATTGATTTCTAATTCTACTGCTTGTTGCTCGTCGTACGCTCGCACGCGCGTCGTTCACTAAGTTTTCGTAACTCTCTGCGAGCGAGCGAGCGACGCCTCGGGGGAGACGCGTATACAGTTGCGAGAAGAGGGAAACTCGACAGCAGCTGAATATAACTCGACGTCTATCTAATACCGTATCTAAGTCCGCGAATCAGGGCCGATTTAACGTGACGCTGGGTATGGTAGTAGTAATGGTGGTGGTAGTGGCCGAGGGCAACCGTTAAAAGCGGACTTTAGCAGTATATGTGTGGGTGTGTATGTAGGGGGGGAGAGTAAAAGTGAACTGGTATATAGCGAGAAAATTCGAAGGCTACATATACGGTATGGGAATTACGTATAATGCTTGTTTCTTTTTTTCGTGTTAATTTGTGATAATACGGTAACGAGGTAAGAGGATTAATTTTAATCCAAAGAGTATGTAAGTAGTGTAACCTAAATCCGAACCGACGCATTGATTCTTACCAACCCTGTTTTAACAATTTTCACTCCTTTTAATTCCACATCTCTTTATCCTTCGATGGATATAACATCGATTTTATATAGGATTTTAATTTTAACGATTAAACTTACCATTATCCTACGACGTGCCCCATCTAATCTAGTTACACCAGAAACATACTTCCGCACTCGAACCTCTGCGACGGCCGTTGAAACTATTATACTCTCCGCACTTTCGCTAAACTTGAGCCAATTTTTTTCCTACACTGTAGGAAAAGAGAAGTGACACGCTTGTAATAGAGTTACGTGTCAGCAGCTGGAGTATATTAATAGGCGTTTCATCGCTGGCGCAATTTTTATCTAGGGTAAGCGCGCGATATATATATATATGTATATATATACGTGCGATGCAGTTGCCGCAGCATCGGCTGACTATGTAGCTCCGCAAAAATATGCCTGCCGCATACATACTATAATATTAATGTCATTTTCTCATTACAACGAGCAGCGCATCTCTTGAGAGCAGCGATCATCAGCTTTTAAAATATAATCGTCGACAGGATCGTCGTTCGACGGTTAATCAATAATACATTGTTTTAATCGTAAGGAAAGGATTTCATGCTATATATAGAATCTAACGAGTTGATATATTTAAGTGGCTGAGCAGGATATGAGTCGTTTAAAATTTTACTTAAACCTCTATTTTCCACGACAATTTATATATATAAGAAAAACACAAATATAACAAAGGCTCATCTGGCTGTGAAATAAAGTATTCAACCCTTCACTAGGTATTTTCCCTCCACGATATATAAAACACACTGTGTGCATATATACGCCTGCCATTGACGCGAGAACCTTCTTCTCTCTCTTCCTCTTTCTTTACGAGAAAAGCCGTCCTTTTTCCAAGAATCTCTCCCTCCGTATATGTTTCCCTAGGAAAAATTTTCTGCCGAGGACGCGACGCTTGCGCGATGAATTCTATAAATAAACGTATACAGGTAAATGTAACGGATATAGTACATGTATATTGTGTGTATAGGAGAACCATAGCGCGATGTATATATAGGATATATTCTTTGATCAGATATAAAGAAAGGGAGAGGGAGGAGAAAGCTTGATTTTATTAGAGCGAGAATTTCCAGTGGCAGTGATAGATACATGACCTCTGGCAGTCACGTATATCTTTCGCTTTCACACTCTTATTCATTGCTGATTTTACATGGTACGACATAGTCGAAAGAAGGCGCTGAAGGAGAAAATGGATTAATATTAGATGGGACGACGTTAAGATACATGAGCTGCGAGAGCATTGAGATGTTTTGCGTTAATAGGATGTGTCGGCGCGGCTGTTTCGTAATGTGTCACGTGAATATATATATGTCAAATTGATCGTGTATGGTGGCTTATTTATTTAGACTTATTTGAAGCACTTTATGGTAATAAAGGTAACTGGAGAATATGTGAAAAATAAACTTTTATTTATGCAAATATATATAATACACATCTATAAAGAAAAGAATTTTTAATTTAAGATGAAGAATATAGATCTTTTTGAAATTTTTTTAAAGTCAATCGATAGCTGTGTAGTGGTACTACAAGGAATTTTAAAATGTTGGTAGGTTGCTGGGCGACGTATAGATGTGTAGTCGTGTTCTATCCCTCCTCGCTGGGTCGTTTGATTTAAAAGCAATACAGCGACGAAATGTGGGTTAAACTAATTCCACAGTGTTGACCGTTCAATTCACGAAGAAATACCAAACTGAAGAGAAAGAGTGATTACATAAATACATATGTGCGTGTGTGTGATATACTCTGTATTCAATATAACATAGAAGATTAATAGTATTCATAACAGATTTGAATTAAGTATATATTTTAGGATCTTTTATTAGCATAAACGACAATTAAGCTTTCAATTTACAATAACATTCGATTTTATTCTTCCTTGAGAGACGTTTTAAAATTAAATTTTAGGATTTTAACTATTTGGGTGCTTATTAAATATTGTATTAATGTCTTGTAATTTGATTTATACGATAATAATTTTAGTTATATTATTTAACTGTATTATAGTTTGAGGTTTCTAATCTTTTTAAGCAACTGAAATAATATTACTTATTCAGATAACAATTTTTTAGTGTCTTCTCGAAACTTTTTTACTTTCTAAATCGAAAGTTTAAAAATTCAAAAATCTTATCAACTTTTAATCGATTTCCCAACTATCTCCGTAAACCATTAAGCTTCTACGAATTATCCAATCACATCAATATTTTTATTTTCCTTCCCTATCCGTTTATTACTTTTTTTACCAAAGAATTGAAAAAGACGCGATTGACGCCCAATTTTTATTAATATATAATATTACCACTGGGAATTTCATCACCTTCAACTTGCCTATATCTCAAATATTTCCCCGAAAATTTCATTAATTTTTGTATATATACACCCTACATCCCTCAACGCCAAAATTATCAAACTTTTCGAGCACAATACCGTACCTCTCCATATATATAGTAACACTCCCACCCATATCGCCAACCTCACCGCAATCACCATCAGCGTCCCCGAAAAAAAAGAGAACCGTCGTTCCTTCCTCGCCTGATTGCCAGTAACAGTTGTTAAAGCGATGACGACATTCGTTTGCGAGGGAGAGAGAGAGAGAGCGACAAACAGTCGTCGCCTATACTATGTGTGTGTATATATATCGACTCTGTCGGCGGCTGTGGGCAATTTCCGGCCGAGCCTCCGGAGATATTAGCGCAGTCATTCGTATAGCAGCGGCAAATCCTTTAATTCGAGGGTGGAAAAGCAAGTGCGCGAGATCGGAAGTTGTGTCGTCGATGGATCGAGAGTGCGATAGCAGGTTCGCCTACTGAATCTTTTTCTTTTTTTTTCTTTTTTTTTGTTGTCGTTGGAAACGAATTTTAGGTAAAATATAGTTCGGGTACCTGTTTTTTACAGGTTCGTTTGCATTTTACGGTACCTTCGATGTTTGTTAGTCGGAACGAAAAGGAGCTTCTGCTTTATATAAGTTCGTTATACATTTATAATTTTCTAATTAGTACAACATTCAAGATTATATACCAGCAAAAACTTTCGTATATTTCTAATTTGTATGTTTCGCCGCATTATTCTACCATAACGCAACGAAGCAATATGACATCAAAAACTACCTGACTGCATGTTCAATTACCGAAATACCTTCGTAAATTGGTTTGAAATGTCTATATGCTTTACCCTTTGCGCATACAACCTCTTTCTCTCTGCTTGCTCTCTTTCTCTCCCCCTTCAGTTTTAAATCAAAATTTTCACCTTAAATTTCATCAACGTTGAATATAGTCACCTACACGCGTACTGCGGTCCAAAAAAATTGATAAAGTTCCATTTATATCCCTGGCATTTCACTTTTAATCCGATATCGTCGATTCATCATAGCCCCTCCCTATACTGTTCGCCAACTTTGACGCATCGGGCGAGTAAAATCACACCGTTATATAAACGTCATTTATAAATGAAAACAAGCCCGCGATATGAAAAAGACGAGAGAGAGAGAGAAAGAGAACGCGGGAGTCTTGGAATAAAGAGGCTATGAGGAGAAGAGGAAGGAGGAAAGAAAACCTACCCGAGAGACTCTTCATATCAAAAGAATGTCGCCGCCAGAGATAAGTTAAAGCGGATGTGTCATCTCGTCCCGTAGTAGTCCTGCGCGCGTAGATTAGCACGTTTTATATATATATATATACATATATATATACGCGAAACTTTCCATTTCAGTGTTGAACTTATATTATATATATATAAGCGTAACGCGCGCAAGCTTTTCCAAATTCTCAAGGCCGTCGCAGGCTCGTGTATGTATATGTATAGATTTTTTTTCTTTTTCTCTGGTATACGTAGGCGAAAAGTAATTTCACGCCTGATTTGAGATTCTCATCGGCGAATCGATGTATATATATATGTATACGATAGGTGGGCCGAAATTTCATGTTTTTATATTTCAATAAAATCAATACGCCTCGGGATATTCCTTCTATACACATACTTTTCTCAAAACCATGGTTCCCCCTGATGAATAAAAGAAGCTTATTTTGCTGGTTTATCAGGCGCAAGAAGCATATTTTCAAAGGAATCGCAATATATACGAAACTCACCGGCCTGTATACAATAATACAGAGTATACTCGTTATTTTTGCTCTACCAACTTATAACTGGTGTATAGGTTATTATTCCTGTGCAATATTCTACATGAAGTTCATTCTAACTCGGTTATGAATTTTTTCTTATTCTATAAATTATATCATAGACGAAAAAACTTTGAATATAGAAACTTGGTCTTGTGACAGTTTCAATGGCGTGTTTATTTTTTTTTACGGAAAATTGTTATAGAAAAAATGGATTCCAAAAAGTCATCAATGATCAACTATAATGATGAAAACTACAAAAATGAAAATTGAAGAAGTGCTAAATTATGTGCATTAAAAAATTATGAAAAAAAAATAAAAAATTATCTACTTAATTTAGTCATTTTTGCGATCTTTAATAATGCACGTAACTTTGTGCGCGGAACTTTGTCTGATTCCATTGTACGACCTATTACGTAGGATACGTACCTCAAATACTTCTTTTACGTCGTTTTCAGCACTGCTCCGAGTCAGTAAAATCTTTTTGTAGAACTACACATATGTACGCGCAAAGAGAGAGAGAAAGAAAGATAGAGAGAGAAACCGAAACCCACCTCTAATTAGCGCCGTGGCTGCGGGCGATCATGCAACGAAATTACACCACACTCGTAAAGGAATTAGCATACAGCTTTAAATATAATTAAGCGCAGCGCAGCGAGCGAGCGAGCGAGCGAATTCCTTCATCGTCCCGGATTAACCGAACGGACGGTTCAACGCAGATTTTTCCTTCAGCTTTTCTCACTGAATAGAAGGAAATCCGATCGTTGCTTCTATCGCCAAACCCCTTGAATACCACGACCTTATATATATATATATATATATATATATACACATACCCAACGAGGAATTAAACCTTTAAGATAAAAAATAAAAAAAACGCGGTCGCGTTTAATCTTGTAACCGTATATATATACTATATAACGTCAAGTATATTTCCAATACGAAATTCATTACGCGTCTCGTATAATCCAGTGTTTTGTCGCGCTTATATATATATACGCGAGCAGCAAAAAGGAAAAACCATATATATATATATATATATAGCTCCCCAGTATAGAGGGAAGAATTGTCCGACGAGAAAAGTTTTTGCCGCGCTACTGCTGCTGTGCCCGCGCGCGAAGGAAGAAGAAGAAGAAGAAGAAGACTCGGCTTCGCAGGCACGTCCTCCTACCGCAATAAAAGCCGAACATGTAGGATTAGACTTACCGGCACAATTTGCCGCCTACAAGAGAGAGAGAGAGAGAGAGAGCTGGGAATGGAACTTTTAATGATCGGTTTCTCCGGCCACATATATATAGCGTGTGATGATTAAACTTGAATTCGGATGTAAACTTTTTCAGCATATAAGCATTGAAACATTTTTGCTCGCCCCGATGAGTTTTTTTTTTTCTCCTATTAAATATGATAAACTGAGTGAGTTAACGATTTATCAAAATTTTCTTTCAATTTTATATAATATCCTCACGGTTACCGCATTGTATTTGAATTTCACCGAATCCCACTATCCGAAACCAAATATTCCACTAACCATCGCTATACTCGCAAATAAACCCGAAACGCAAGCGCGTATATATATATACGTTCTATCGTTTGATTGATGCTAAATCCCATGCGTAAGTTACATCAAACCCGCGCTCATACTATTGGTATTATAATTACAAAAGTACGATGGAAATCAAAGGATACAGAATTCCCATGAAATCTCTCTCCTCTATTTACACATTAAATCGTCAAATCAATTTCCCCTTACATATATACTATATTTAATTAAATAATAATCAGCCAGCTCAATCGCTGTTTATTACTAAACACGTATATGCACACACACACGTTGATCAGTAGCTCTCTATATATATGTATATATATGCGTAAACGTCAATGGCACGCGCGGCTGCATCGGATTGCTGCACCACCCCGAAAATCGCGCAGAGCTATAGCTCTTATACACAATCGATCGTGCGCATTTAATCGGATTCGTATTTGCAAACTTTCCCAAACATATATATTTTATATATATATATACATTACTCGTTCGTATACGTAAATACACATAGACACACACATAGAGAGAATGTATAAATATACACTGGCGCACTCGAGGGAAGCCGCGCGCGTGCGCTTTGATCGCAAGTTTCCTCGAGAACCCATTGAACGCGCGACGATTTCCCTTGCCGTGGTAAAAAAACAAGCATGCAAAACCAGAAGAGTCTCCTCCCCCCCCTCCACCCCTCTTTCAATGGGCGCCAGAGGTGGGGAAGAGGGGAGATCTCGTTCGAGAAATTCTCACTGTATGTGTGTATATGTGTTTATACGTGTGTGTTTATATACACAGAGAGAGAGAGAGGAGAACCCAAAGAGGTGGAAAAAGTTGATGAAAAGAAAATTGCGCGGTGTCAAAGTTACCGGCGCGTACAAAATGCTGCTGCTGCTGCTGCTGCTCGCCGCCGATTCGTCGCGTTGCAAGAGCAAGCAAGCAAGCAAGCAAACGCGGGTAGGTAGGTGGGTGGGTAAGCTTTTGTCCTCGTTCGCCCTGTACTCTCTCTCTCTCTCTTCTTTCCCTTTCTACACTATGTTATTTTTTTTTTCGTTCTTATCATTGTTTCGTTCAAAGTCGTTCCCTCCGCCTCCTCCTCCTCCTCTCTCTTCGTCTCTGTCACGTTTTCGTCTTTGCCACTTGCTTTTCTGCATAGCTCTCAACGAGAGAGGGAGAAAGAGTTCGTGATGGTATTTCATTGAGCGTTAAGATGAAAACCCACGTATATAAGCGTATCTATATATACATATAAAAACAGGAGAGGGGACAGAAGCAAAGTTAAGAGATGTTGTTTTGTTGTTTTGCAAAGAGCGAACCGAGGGAAAGATCAAATAATTAAATTTACGCGGAGGATGCGCACCCCTTCGACTTCTGTATATATACATATATATATCGTTTGATGAGTTCATTTTCAAAGATTCATTCGCCTGTACGTTGTTTCTTTATCTCAACTTTTCTTTCTTCCTTTCTTTCTTTCTTTTTTTCAATTTATAACGATGTGTTTTAGTTAGTCGCGCGCGTCGAATACGTATATAATAATGAATGAATGAATGTCTCGCGTTATGCGCTTGATGTATTTCGAGAGAGGACGCGCGTACAAGCGTCAATATATAACATTATTTTTACTCGTGCAAGTCCCTCTCCCGTTCACGGTTATAGGTCGATAGAGAAGAAAAATAATAATATCAACGGTGCAGTTTGTTATTTTTAACGGCTTGTTAACGGCTTGACGTTTAATTATATATATATATATATATAGTACGGTAGCAACGGCCGAGTGGAAAGATAAAAGTTGTATATAGTTGCAGCAGCGATCACTCGGTATTAAGGTTGTGTCATCTCTGACGTTATGTATATATGCCGTCACGTCTCAATATAAGGATTTAACCTACTATATACGTATGCGACTTCGCAAAGTTTTATACGACCCGTACAGACGATTGGCTACATTGTAAAAATTTGTATATGGAAAATTTAATCAACGTTATGTATTCAATATCACAACGTAAAATATTCATCTGTCTGTAATAAAAAACTTTAAAAAAAAATAAATTTTACCTGCAAAATGTATTCTCTCCATAGAACGACGACAAACGTTTTCCAAAAAATTTCAATCAAAGATCAAAAGCGTATGCATCAAGAAAAAGAATAGCTATTTGTCGAGTCGAAAAATATACATCGAAAAAGTATCGAGCGTTTTGTACTTTCCTCGCAGGATATAGAGCAAATAAAAGTGCGCTACTTTATCGAGTAGTATACACGCGTAGACGATAATATTTCGGTGACTTTTTTCATTTTTTTTTCTTTCTTTTCCTATACCAGTAGGATCGGCATCAAACGAACTATGTATATGGTTTTTGTTTTTATACGAATATTTTCGAACCTTCACCCTACATATATACCATATGGTTGTGAGAAAACACCGTACACGTAACGGTATATTGTTTGTACGCACGTACGCGTTTTGCTACACCAAAAGGATGAGATACGCGACAACCAAAAACTTTACGCAATAACATATAAAAGCAGACTCTCTTGCCTCACTCTTACCGTATAGCATATTCGATTTCAGTGCTCATTATACGTGTTTAGCGCAAACGCGCGCATATACACGTATCTTCTATATACACAGCAGGCGACGTTATACGTATTATATTACTCCTGAAAGAGTAGTAGTCGTCGTCGTAGCTGCGTTACATGAAATTAAATATAACAGAGAACCTCCCGCGCGTATATAGTGCACATGTTGAATTCTCACTCGTGTGAGAGAGAGAGAGTGAGTTGCAACAGCGATGTTTAAAAAAAAAGAAAAATAAAAGAGGAGGGAAAAGTGTGTCACTCGCAGTGCGATAGAAAACAGGGCACGCGTACGTACGCTATGTGTATATAGGTAAAAAAATAACGATGGGTATGTATACGGTAGACGCGTATTCGTATTTGCGGAAATATACAATGGTTCTATGGGTTCTTATATCTATGTGTGTGTATCTGTGTGCATGTAT
The DNA here is from genome assembly GCA_035583055.1 of Torymus tubicola. Classification (NCBI taxonomy): domain Eukaryota; kingdom Metazoa; phylum Arthropoda; class Insecta; order Hymenoptera; family Torymidae; genus Torymus; species Torymus tubicola. The sequence goes on from JAWWEQ010006990.1 coordinate 45,676, forward strand.
ACATATACAATCCACATATACGTGTAACCATGAACCCACTAAAATATCATCGCATCGCATCATCGGTACGGATTACACACTTTCCACAACCATCACGATAAAAAATCCACATGATGAATATTTCAATGCATCGTTAATATGTAACCCAGTTACACTTCTCACACGGCAGTTAATACGTCATGTATACAGTATAAGAATCACGCGCGCAGATCGTTGTTTTCATTGCGTATATATCAATGTTTTATGCAAAACATCGCGTATATACGCAGCTGGGCAGCGCACGCGGCGTCAATTTTCCTGTAAGCGGTTAATGGAATTTATAAACGATCGGGTCGTTATATCCTACTACTGGGTCGAGTGCATTTTAAATCCCTTCTGCTGCTGCTGCTGCTTCCTCGTACTTTATTTATCCGGTCTTCCTGTATACGTTGCTATACATATAGCTATATAGTCAGAATAAGAATCTGTGCCTGGTATATATATATATATACGGTAATCGACGCCAACGGGAAATAAATAAATAAAAGCATGCTTGTCCTCCCTAATCCGATCTTGGTTTATACGCGTTAAAGCGATGAAAAACAAGAGTGTCGTCGCAGTCAAATACAATGTAATTACTTTAGAGGATATGCGTGTAAGGAAAAGTACCTGCGATGTATACTTTAGCTATCCGACAATAGTAAAAGATTATAATTTTTAAGAAGTGTGGTTGAAGCTTTAAAGTATTAGTATTGCAAGTTAATATCGTGGTAATTTAATTTTTCATTTACCATAATATATGTAAGAAAATTTTTTCCTTGTTCCTGTTCACAATCAACATTTTTTATTAATTTATATAAGCTATATACATTTTTCAAACTTCTACTTATTCGATAATAAAAGGCCCACTAAACCAAATTCATTTATGTATAAATTGTCGATGAAAATTTAAAATCAATAATTCATTAAACGATTAATAATACCACCAGAATTTTACGAAATTCGTGTACCTACCACACCTTTGTCCCCATACAATTTTTTCTATTATCCCGATATTGACTATTTTACCTTACTTATACACAAGTACAACTAGCTCACTCTCTGTACACATACTCAACTGGTTAAACACACACATACACTTAGGCACTCGGTCACACACCCACACCCACACACACATACACATAGAGAGAATCGCGTTTTCGATGCAGCCCCCGACGTTTTAATTAATTCACGGCGGCGCGCAGGCATCGGCGCTAATGTAGATTTACAGAGCTCGCACGCGTACCTACACACATCTATATACACATATATACATCCACATCCACATACACCGGTACGAGCATGTATGTATGCATGCATGCACGAGTAAGAGATCGCGTGTTATCTCGGCCGCGTTCTATGCTAATCGCGCGCGTCTAACGTTGCCGATGAAGACTTTCGCCTTTACCTCTCTCCTCCCCCCTATATATATATATATATATACTCACTACAACTACTTGTTATATTGATTCGGCACATACCATGTATATATATGTGTGTGTGTAATCCGATTACGCGAGGAAATTTACAGCTGGAATTTTTGATGGATGCCCCAGTGACAATATATCCATTAAGGCCGCTCGCGCACACACGTTCACTCGAGCATTGCGATTTTCACTCGGTCATGCGAGCTTCGCATTAATGCTCGCTCGCGTCGCAATATTAAATCTCTCGCACACTCACTCTCTCTCACTCTCTCACACTACTTCTATTATTCAACTGCGAAAACTAGTGCGAGTGCATTTTCTTCCTTTTCTTTTTTCTTTTTTACATTCACGAATATACCAAGCTGCTTTGTATCTGTGGCGGACGCACGCGCACCTTTTGTTTGTTTATATATATATATACTTTCACATTCTTCTTCTTCTACTTCGCTTACGACGTATGTGGTGAGAGTAAAAAAAAAAAAGAAATATTTACGAAATAAACTGTACACCCGTTGGCTCCTCTACTTCTTCTTCTTCTTCTTTTTGCTTTTTCCGGCATATAGAAGGGAGAATTCAGTGAATTGGAGTATTTACGGTGGGGCAAAATTCGGCTGAAGAATTTTTACCAAACGATATATATAGCCCCGGGAATTCGATTGAGCTATACGCGAGATATAGTGTATATAGTATATAAGAGTTCTCTAATACGGGGGTGTGCGAGAGAGCAGTTTTTATTGCTAATTTATACGTGCGGCGCTCGAAAATTCGATAAAAATGCTGCCGGAAATAAGCCGAGGGATTTATATGCGGCGGTAGTAGTATGTGTGGCGCGGTGGCCCTCTGGGTTTTGCAGTATAGTATAGAGGAGAATTTTTTCCCATTAGGACAAATTAACAGGCTGCATTTTTTACGATGCGGATACGTTGCATGCACTGTCCTGTGTGTGTGTGTGTGTGTGTGTGTGTGTGTGTGTGTACACACATACGTACGTGATGTATTTTAGATTTTTTTTTGAAGTGCAAGGGTTAGTTTTCGGTTCGATTTTTTGCTTTTAAACTAAAAAAAAAAAAGGAAAAAAAAGAAGTTGGGAGGACTGAAAATATCAAAAAAGAAAAAAAAAATTTTCCATCACGATAAATTCGCTCATCAAGCGAAAAAAATCCTACCTACCGTCATCGTATAACACTTTTCTTTCACGCCATGTATATATAAAAACCTTCTTTTCAATCCGCGAGTTAATATGAAAAATGAGCTTTCACGCATATATCATGATATATCTGTACCACCTACCGACCAACCAACCAACCGAAAAAAAAGAAATAACAGGAAGGCAAAAGAAATCTTCCAGTTATACTACTATACATATATGTATATTCCTTCGCTATAAGCTACAGGACCGCGCATTCAGCCGTAATTCCAGGCCTTCCCACGTATTATAATATATATACATCCGGATACCCTCACACGCGTTTCTTATCGCTATTCCGCGATTTCACAATTCAAAAGCCTCGCGTCACACTACACAGTTCTCGCATCAATCTCTCCGTATACCACGAAGAAACCCCATACCAAAAAAAAACATGTACCACCCAACACCGCGAAATTACTATGCGTAAAGTCTTCTACATACACACACACATATCGTGTCCCATGTCACATACCACCATCTTTCTATATCTTTCGTTCCCTAGCTACACACATACACATACATAGACTTGGGATAAAAAATCCCTGGAGCGTGTATAACCCGGCACCCAGCAGCAGCCTCGAGTTTCCAGTGCTATATACGCTATATATACTCGTTTTGTATCGTGTATACGCGAGACCGAGGGCAATGTAGGTCTGTGCAAGCGCGCATAGAATACATATATATATATATAACGCAGTTCAGCGTGCGAGATGAAAAACGAGCTGCACATACGCGCGCGCGCGCGCTTCTAATCCCACTGACATCAAAATGCAAGAGTCGCGAGAGAGCACCAGCGTGCGAAAGGGAGCGTATAGTGTACGACTTAAATACAAGAGAGATAGAGAGAGAGAGAGAGGGAATTCGCGTACATTGTCTTGTATACGGTTCTCTGTTATTTTTTTTTCTCTTCGTATGTATATATATATATATATGGGCAGTTCTCAGGTGAATCGAGAGGTCAAAATTTTTTTTTCTTTTAAAATCACCTAAAT